>JBBPUK010000535.1:0-13737 GCA_038094635.1 Tylopilus cervinicoccineus
GAGTCACAGAGAGATACAGAAAAGGAGAAATGGACTTTATTTTTATATTTTATATATTTAGTGTTTTATCTTTTATTTTTGGTGTTTTATGAGATGGAGTGAGAGTAAGACAGGGTGAAAGATAATATATGGAGAGAGGAGAAAGAGAGTCTATTTATTTATGCTTTTAGCTTTTTGATATATATTAGAGATCACTGATTAAAGCCTGGGATAAAATAGAGAGCAAGAGAAATGGAGAGTATGGAGAGTAAGACTAAGGTCAAAAGACCTGGTTGTTGGAGTCTGACTTGATGTTGTTGGTCTCCATAGTATCTTCCTTTGTCAGCCTATATAGGCTCTCATTGTCAAGACTAGTAAGGTTAGCAATAGGGATGGAAGAGCTAAGGCAAGAATAATAAAAGATTATGTGGAATACTATATAGCACAGTCTGGAAATGAAGCCATCCAACTCTACCAATAAGTATGACCCTCTAGTAGTCTGGCAAAGGACTATCATAGGTCTGATGTATCTAGGCCTTGTCTTTTGGTTTAGTTCCTTCTCAATGTATGTATTGCATATGAGGACTAGACTTTCAGAGTGGATATTGAAGTTCTTAATTCTATTTTTGAATGTAGCTTTAAAATGCTTGATTGACTCAAAGTAGGCTTTAACTACCTGTTTCTAAATCATCTCTAGATCCTTCTGATACTTTTGAAGCTGTTGAGCTCACCAAGCAATCAGATTGGACTGGATTAGCTGCTCAGTCTTTGTGAGAGGGACAAGAAAAGTAGCATCAGTAAGGTCAAATGGGAAGAGTGGCTCGATGCCATGAGCCATGAAATATGGAGAAAGATCTGTTGAGTGGGCAATGGTGATACACTTGGCCCAAAAGACTGAGTGAGCAGTCACATGCCAGTGCAACTCTCTCTTAAGGGAACTTTTCATGATGGACTTTCAAATATCAAGATGATGCTGTTCAACCATTCTATTCATCTGGGAGTTGTATGGGGATATAGAGATGTGGCAGATGCCATATCAATCAGCAAGGATCTCTAAAGATTGGAGAAAGGCAGGGCCATTGTCAGTAATAATCTTGAAGATAGAACTCCAATAACAAAGAAGATCTTTGAAAATGAAGGTGGCTAGGATCAATCCTTTTTTGGATCTGAGCATATGCCATTCCAGATAGGTGGTAAGAGTGCAGTATGCCTATACAATGTAGTGATATCTGCTGGAGCAAGGCATTAGCATGGTGTCAATATGAACTTTATGAAAGAGACTGCCAACCATGAAGATGGTTAGAAATACATGAAAATGGGCAGTCTGCTAGACCTGACATTTATGACAGATCTATATAAATTATTTAATGTCTTCAACCAATATGGGCCATCAAAAATGAAGAAGTAGATGGGTCTGGACTGTGAAGACATCTTTATGTCTGAGGTCATTATGAACCTCTTTAATCAGTCTGAATCTCTGATCTTCAGATATGACAAGCTGATGACATCCATGAGGCTCTCTATGTCAGAGACAGTCATAAAGTATAAAGAATTAAGTGGCTGAGGCCACAAATACACAAAACTCTACATTGAAGAGATGGGCAGATCAAATATGGATCTACAGGAAGGAGTGGATGAGATTAATGCATGCCTCCTTTTCCAAGGCCTTTGAAGACCAAGAAATATAGAGAGGATCTGGAATAGAGTTCCTAGATAAAGAGATAGAGAAGACTGATATACAGACAAGCAGAGAATGAGGGGGATTCAGTGACAATGAGAGAAGATAATAGTCCACAGAGAAAAAAACACCAGAGTATCACAGAGGTAGAGTGTAGTCCATGGAGAGCTGAAGATTAGAAGTTATGAAGGACAGAGTATGGTCTACAGATGAGCAGAGATCATAGTATATATAGGCAGAATAGGAATGTAGTCATTGACAGAGGGCATAGACAGGAGAAGCAACTGGTCATTCAGGAGGATGACAGCAAACAAGTATGTGTTATTCAATCAATTCTCAATATCTCCATCCTCTAGAGAATCTTTGTTGGAAGAAGGACACTAGGACAAACAATCTGGATTTGCATGCCATTCAGCTAGAATATAGTGGAGATCAAAGTGAAAGAGGAGAATGTCTGCAATCCATCAGTTAATTGTCACATTAGGCTATAGGTTAGAGTTATTGATCATCCCCTTGATATACTTAGCATCCATCTCTATGACAAAGTTAGCAACTCCAAAGATAAAAACTTGGACCAATTAGAGCACCTGAAATAGGCCATATAACTCTAGCTTGACCTAAGAATATTGACTCTTGACCAGAGTAAGGAATATGAACCTAAAATGATTGGGATAGCACTTTTCATCATTGCCTTCTTATGATAAAATGAAATCAATAGCAATAACTGAGATATCAACTGCAAGAACCACCTTCCAGCTAGACTCATAGTCTAGATACTAGAGTATGGGGGACTTCATGATCTCATTCTTAAGACAAGCCATAGCTACATGCTGGTCATTGCCCCAATGAAAAGGAACATCCTTTCTAGTCAACTAGACTAGTGGGTAGGCTATAGAAGTGAAATTTTGGATAAAAATATGAACAACACCACAGATCCCTTAGAATACATGAACTTGGATGAGGTTCTTGCACTCAGGCTAGTCCTGTATCTTCTGGACCTTAGCCTCATGTGAAACTTATTTCTCAGCTATGCATCTATGGCTGACAATTATAGCATTGGATATAGCAAGAATGAACTTCTTGATAGAGATGGTCACATTAATATTCTGCAGGCACTGTAAAATGTGGTGAACAACAACAAGAGGATTTCAAATAAACTTCCTGATCTTCTGATTTTCAGAGATCATTTCATAGAACCCATCTGGTCTTTGATACTGAGTCTACTCAGACTTTACCAGCAGGTCATTTACAAATGGCATAGTATGATGGGGAATCTTGTCCTATAAAATGAAAGCTATATTGGCTTGATGGATCTGGACTATGTTAATATGGCCCATAGGAAGAGTGGTAAGACAGTGAAGACCAAGAGAACTGTTAAAGGTGGTCATGTCCCAAGAGTCCACATAAAGTAGCCTCTAATTATAGTCTATGAACAAGTCCATCATTCCATAGACTGCATATCTGCTGAAGGATTCAGCTAGGTGCTCTATGAACAGTGGGACTAAGAAGTCCTAAATGGTGACAGCATTAAGTGGCTGTAGGTCATATACAAGGTGGAGTGTCTGACCATTCTGCTTGAGCATGCAGAATCAGCAAAACTGGTATGCTGTGGTGGATGGCTTATATACTCCCAAAGCTATGTGATCTTTAATAATCTGTATCACTTGCTCCCAAATCTTTGATGGAATGGGAATGTTGCAAAGGATCCATGGAGTGTGGAGTATGGTCAGTATCTTGACCAGAGGGAAGTATCACTCATTAAGCTAATCTTGCTTGGATGGAACTCAAGTGAAGGCCTTTTCATGATTGAGGACTATCCACTGAACTAATTTCAGTTCTTTGAGCCAAAGCCATTTTGCCAGGTCTAGGTCTAAAGTGTTGGCTCACTTCTGCATAAAGTGAGTATCAGGGATGAAGTCTGGGGGGTTGGTAGGCAATGGAACAAAATTAGCAAGAGGGTCATCAGATAGTCATCATAGCATCTGATATTCTTCATTGAGAGGGCTACTATCAGACAGACCTTCCTGGTAACTGGCTTATAAGCAAAGCAGTGCTAGGTGGTGTCAAAGAGTAAGATCAAATTGAAAGTGAGGACTTGTGAACTGATGAGAAAGGACTGAGTGGAGGAAAGGAAGGGGTATATGGAAGACTGAAGTAGAGCAAAAGCAGAGTGAGAGAAGAAGGCAATGGAAGTGAAGGGGTTAGAAGACTAGCAGAAGGCTAGAGAAGAGTATTGGGATAAGACAGGAATGAGGCTATTATAGGAGGATATTCAATATGTATAATGATGTCAAAGGCTACTTGTAAATTATGGGACTCTCTCTGACCTCTCAGTGAATTATTGATTCCTAAAAACCCCATTTGACATGGATGAAACAGAAAAGACCATGTTTGCAGTATGGGTACCCTATATATTAGGGGAAAGTAGCCAGTTTATATTCTTTACCTATATTAGGGTCATAGAGTATGATGGTTTGACTCCCATCAGGAAAGTCATTGGTAGACATGCTCATAAGACAATGAAAAGGTTGACTGAGGAGTAGATCAAAGTTAGCTCAAGGGACCACTTGGACCTGCAAGTAGATTTTGCTGGCATCAAGGTCCAATTGAAGATTCTCAACCACCCCAATGGTAGACTCAAGGCTGGTGTTTACATTTGACATAGTCATTTGATGGTTGGATCTCATAGGCAGATTGAGTGATTTCCAAATCCATTTTAGCATGGCCACAATCTTGGATCCTATATCCAAGATCATAGTAAGGGTATGGTCAGTGTCTGCTACTTTCACTTCTAGTGAGCATAGAGGCAGGTTATGATGTCTGACAATGAATTCTTTATCATTTCAGTTAACCTAATCACTGAACTCATATTGCATAGCAGCAAAATCATAACTGGTGAGTTCATTGATCTGTACAATATTAGCAGCTGTAGCTGGAATACACTTGGTGGTAGAAGCATCATGGAACTGCTTGTGCATGTCCAGTGCCATGCAAAGAAGGTCTTTTATGGAAACTGGAATTATGGTCCTAAGGACCTGGTTTAGAACCCACTTGGATGCAGTCTTGTCTTTCAAGGGAAAGGAGTATCTAAACTGGCTAGAAGGGACAATAGGAGTGTTAGTGGGTTCAGAACAAAATGATTGATTAGATTTGAGGGCCAAAAATGAAGAAGAGGAGACTGAAGATGGCATGATCTTAGTGATCCTTGATGAATCAGCAGTTGAGATATTGGCTGCTCCCACCAATAGTGAGGAGACCTCTTTAGCTACCTCCACCCATCTGGGATCAGAATGGTTGGTATTACAAGTTGGAACTTTGACACCATTGAAGTAGACTTATTTCATGTTCTCTCTTACCTTCTTAGCTCAGAAGTTAGTGAGAGCATGGGCCATATAAGCCTTTAGCTCTCTACATCTGTCTCAGAGTCTAAGCCCTGATCCCAGATCTCAGATGGAGATAAGAAGACTGAAGACTCTATGTCTAGAATAGCATTAGTTTTGGAACTGTGGAGTGATAGAATGTCAGTAGTAACTGCAGTAGATATAGATGTAGGTGTCTGGGATACAAGATGGTCTAGACAACCCTTGAGATCATATACACCAGTGACATATGGAATATGCTTCCTGTTAGAAAGGTATATCCAGCCATCAGTGCCTTGAGTTGCTCTGCTGCTTCCCACATATACATCTATTTGCAGACAGCTACCTATAAAATGGCTAGAGTCATTATAGAATGTGTAATTTCTAGAGATTCAGCTCTATATGGCCATCTGCTCCTGCTTGACCACCAGAGTTGGTGTAGAAACTGATGGGGTGGATGTAGCCCATGCAGGGTAGTAAGGGGATAATGAAGATGTGCTCATTTGCCCAGGGGATGAGAGGGGATGAAGCACTAAACCTGAGACTAGAAACTCAGCTGCATCACAGGCATCCTTTAGATTATATGAGTTGGATAGATGGTGGTCTGATTTCTTGAACAACAAGCATTGCCATACTTGGACCTCTAGCTTGGTCAATAGACCAGCCATGAAGAGGGCATCTCAGTCCAAGTCTGAGAGCTTCTTCACATTGACCAAGAGGATTGCTATTTTTCAGAACTTTTATAGATAGATGCTTAGATCTTGCAAGGAACATATAGGTTTTGTTTACTGCTCCTGAATAAGATACTGGATATCAGCATGACTATACTAATTAGTTGGATCACAATTGAGGTAGAGCTTCTTCATAGCATCAACAAATGCTACCCAAATAGGAGGGTTAGTAGTTGCCTCATTGAGAAGCTTTCAACCATTGGCTTTCTCAGAGTCAGCATATCAAATGGCTACTTTAATGGTGTCTCCTGCATCAAGACCAGCTTGCCCAGCAAGTGTTTCCACTTCCTTGAGAAAGTCCAATATCCTATCTATCACAAAGTTTGGAGCTTTGGATAAGCCCTAGAGTAGTATGAGAAAGGCCAGGTTTACTATTGGGACCAGTGCAGGAGGTATAGAAGTGGATAAAGATGGGGTAGGTAGAGCTGGACATAATCCAAGTAAAATAACAAGTGAGGCAGACAGGCTCTGATACAACCCTAAATCAGAAGACATCTCACCTAAGGGTAAGCTTGATGTTTGTAGGTTGCATGAGGTGTGTGTGGTGAAATAGGAGTAAAGGGGCTTGTAAAGATGTCCTTAATCCCTTGCTGAGGCTAGCTAGTAGAGGGGAGTACACCAAGAGAACAAGCTGAGGGCTTCAGCATTGTCCCCTGGCCTATATATACTATTGTACAGTACAGTCACTGGCACACAGACCATGTATCTAACTATGATAATTGTTCTACTATGGTCAAACCCTTAACCCTTATCAATGCCTCATAGCAACAGCAATCAGCAATCCTGTGCTGCCACAGTGGAGATTAACTACCACCTCCTATATGGCATCTTCTATCAAAGAAGAAAAAAGAAACATTCAGAAAGATCTGGATGGGTAGAAATGAAAGGGCACTGGGTTAGGGCACAAATAAAGAGCAGAAATTAAAAGGGACCCAAACAGAAAGCTAGTTCCTATACCTTAGGAGTGCAATAGATTCCAAAACCTACTGCCAAGGGTGACAGGTGACATCATAGGGCATACTTCATTACCTGTGCTCTGTCTAGGTGGTCTTTGGACTCTTCAATATCTAGCATCTCCAATTGTTATTACATGACTGATCATGTGAACTGCAAATGAAGTAAATGCATCTATGCAGAAAGAGAAAAAGGCTATGGAAAGAAGGAAAATAGATATGTTATCTTGGGCAACTAGTGCCTGTGTGACATTGAAGAACTCTAAGTCCTGCTGAAAGCACCTAAGGAGTCTTCCTACAGGTTCTAGAGGTATGTGTGTGTGAAGAGGGTGATAGGTTCACCCCAAAAGGAACTTGATGTGAAGGAGAGTAGGATAGTAGAAGTTTTCAAGCCAAGAGCCAGCCAGAAGAACACTGGAAAGAGGTCTGGTGCATAAGACTGAAGGTCCAGTCTATCATTAACAAAGTCAGTGGGCAGTAAGGTATATATGGGGCAGTAGAATATGAGCAGAATGGTGACAGTAGCAGTAACAGTAGTGGTGGATGGTTGATATGCAGTTGGATGGTGGTGAGCAAACAGGAGCTGACTTTCCTAATCTTGCTACACTAGATTTATAGTCCCAGGCATATCTGAGACTCTGTATATGAAATTGGAAAGTCAGTAACAATTTCATGTGAGACTACAAGTCCATATGTAAGTCTAAAAATCAAATAATAAGAAGTGTTGATGGTCTGGTCTATAAGACCAAAGTCCAAGACCAATCATATAGTCTAATGTAAGCCCAAGTCTGGGTCAGTCTACATATAGTATAGGGTAATGGGGAGATATAAAGGACTGTAAAGGAGCTAAGAATGGATGACAAAAATATGGAAATTAAAGGAATGTAACTGTAGAGATACACTGATCTCTACAACATGATTGTAACAGGCTCAGTGTTGCTACAGTAAAGCTTGGTGGCAGATAGAGTAGGTGGAAGGATGTTTTGGAGGGTTGAAGAAGACCATTGAGGGAAAGAGATAAGAAGGAGTTAGAAGAGGAGAATAAGGACCAAGAAAATGATCCCCTACTAAGAGGTATGAAATGGAAAGAAGGAGAAGGTTTCCCCCTTTGCCTCAGGGGTGTAGATTCTATAAAAGTACCAGGGATAAGGACATCAAAGTTTCTGTCACTGGCTAAGTTGTCTTTGGGGGTTATAAGTCTTGAAATCTGGCTATCAGTAATAGGTGACAGGTCAGTCTAATTCACCTGTTCTGAGTAGTTAAAAGGGATATTTGATAGAGTGGTAAGTTCACTATTATTGTCAGTCACATCTATGACACTTAGATGCAAGTGTCATTGATTGTTAGAGGAGATCAAGTGAAACAAGTCCAAATCTTCTCCAATTCACAAATTGCACAATAGTTGAGTAAGTTTTCTAACTCCTGGCATTGGGCAGTAGGTTGAAAACTTCATCATCTGAAATCCCTTTGTAAGTCTCTCATGGTGGGCTTCAGTTGAAGAACTCCAAGTCCTGCTAAAGGCACCTAAAAGGTCTTTCTACAGATCCTAGGAATGTACGTATATAGGGAGAGTGATATGTTCACCTCAATAGGGACTTAAAGATAAGAGGAGTGGGACAAGAGAAGTTCTCAAGCTGAGAACTGGCCAGAGGAATGCTGGAAAGAGATCTAGTGCATAAGACTGGGGGTTCAGTTGGTTGTTAATGAGGTTGGTAGATGGTAAGTATTATGGCCATGCCTACACATCTCATAATTATTTATTTATTCTCAGCCCTCAAGTCTAGTACTTGAGATGACCCTAAGAGAGCTAGATATTAAAAAGTCCAAAGATCACCTAGATAGTGATTGTGGGAAGGAAGTACTCTATATAGAGTTTTCATAATTCCTTGGGAGTATTATTAGTATTGATTACTAATATTTATTGTGCTCCATGAGCGTGGGAACTAGTTTCCTGTTTAGGGCTTATTGGATAGATTCTAATCTTCTCATGTGCCTAGCCCTACATACATTCCTTTCTTTAATAGAAGGCACTACATAGGAGGTGGTAGATATTATAGCCAAAGGCTGTGGAATAGCCTCTTTAATCACCACTATTTGATATAGAATTATCACATAGACACTGTGGCTATGGAACAGCCTCATTAATCTCTGCTGCCAGCACAGCAGAGATAGGGACAGCCTTGCATAGGATTGCATAGGCTTATATAGTATAGAGATGCAGGGTTTCACCATAGATAGATATTTACTATAGATAGGGACATGGTTCATGTGCCAGTGGCTGTATAGTACCAGGGTATATAAACCCCCAGAGTTCTAGCACTGGTCCCCCAGTCTAGTTCTCCTGGTGTTTCCTCTAGAGCACCTTAAGAGATAAGATCCCCACTTACAAGCTAGTCTTTCATAAGTTCTCTTGAGCACCCTAGGTATACTAGAGTAGTACTGGTCATTGCTCTAGGGTTGTTTCATTAGAACTAGACTCTACTCACCTACCATTCTCAAGCTGAGCTTATTATAAGCAAACAAGTAAATTTTACCTGACATAGCAGGATGGTCATATAAGGCTAATCAGTAGTGCTCATAGTGATCCACTGTCCAAGTCCTTCACCTCTTCCTACCTCCTTATCTCCATATACAGACCATTTGCTACAGCTTGCCCATCACTAGAACAAGGAGTGACTGAAGATAGAGAAGGAAGAAGTAACACTAGAGGTACTACAGGAGATAGTAGCTTCTATAGAGAGAGAGGAGCTGGTAGCTGGGCCTTCCCTCAAGCCCAGGATCTCAGAACTCAGTGCCAGAATAGCCAGCAACATTTCATAGAGGGGTTCCTCAGAAAGCTTCTGGAATTTTCTGAAGCTCAATGCTTCAGAACAGATACGGCATCTGATAAACCAGATGGCAACAGCAGAAACTATTAAAATATGAGCCCAGGTACTTGCATTAGTAAGCCAATTAGGCTTGAAAGTAACCTTCAACTTACTCTGGAGCCAATCATCAGACTGCCACTTCCAGTACAACCTAAACAATACAAACGAGGAATTGTATAAGTCTCCAATATCCATCTCATCTCATCTGAGTCCTATATCTAGGATTTTTTCAAGCTGCTTCATATCCAGCTGCTCTCTAAGTTTTATTGACCAATTTTAAAAGCACCTCCTAGTTTTTTTTTCCATGACTCATATAAATGCTGGGAGGATCAACCAGATGATAGAAGAAAGGAAAGTAGCTGTTAGTCAGAAATCATAGCCAACCAAGAAGCAGAGAGTCACTAGAACCTTTGAGAGGAGATTAGTAGAGTAAGGGATAGAAGTCAAATCACCCTAAGAAGCATCGAGAGGAAGAACTACAAGTACTAGTATTCTCTCCTCATTGCCCTATAGTTCAATCAAAGTATCCTCTTGCTATAAGAAGCCATAAGATGCACTGCACAGGAAGGTCCATAAGATATGAGACATAGGACAAACACATTCAATTTATACAAGTTAAGGGACTAGAGACCAGGGTGGCATCCTAGAGACCTAAGAAACCACTGCAGGCAAATTAGAGGCCTATTAGGAAGTGGAGATAGTCATAGTAGTTGACCTCCAACACTTCAGAAACTCTACAGATACCTTCTAAGAAAACATCTTGGACTGAAACACTCTTTACATCCCACTGAATGAGGTGACATTTTGAAGAGCCAAAGGAGAGTTATTCTCAGAAGAGTCTTGAGTAGATAACGATTGACTACCATACTAGACTATAAATTCATCACTACTCCACATATAAAACATTAACCCTATGTCTAACCTGGTGACACTGATTCAGGGGCCACTAACAGACATCTCAACCACATTGGTTGATGTATTATCAAATATATCCAACTTGGGAGGCTGACAAGGGGACTTGATAGCTCAGTTGAAGTTGTTCTTTGATTAGCTTCTAGAGTAGAGAAATATTGACCAGCACAATATCCTTGAAGCTTAGACTGATTTGAATATCACATAGGTCAAAGTTCTCCAACTACAGTATGAGATAAATGCATTGTCAGCAGCCCTCACAGCAGTACAGCAGGACATGACCACTGCAGACATAGAATGACCAGTAGTAGCAGAACCAAAGCTGTTCAAAATAGTGGCTGACCCTGGCAAATTCAATGGAGTTAAGGGGTGCTCCTTCACAGACTGGTGGGGATGCATTGTGATGTGGTGGGATGAGAACTGAGCAGCTCTCCCCAATGAAAAAGCAGTTAGAGCTGTACTCTCCCAAATAAAGAAAGGAGAGGCAGGCTACTTTGCAACCATGGTGTATCAGAAGGTGACCATGAGTAGAATCTGGCCAATCTTCACAGAGTTGGAGAAGGTGTTGATCACCCAGTTTAGGCCCATGAATGATAAGGAGTGGTATAGGCAGGCTCTTTTTAGCTTGAAGCAAGATGATATAACCACCACTAAAATAACCCAAGGACTAGCCTAGGGAAGACATGCATGGGAGTCTCATCAGTGTTGAGCCAGGGACTTCTTAGCCTGAGTGACCACTAAGAGGGTGTAAGAACCCAATGCTCTAGTGGGGGGAAACCCCAATAGAACAGACTGAGATTGCCCTTAACCATCTGGCTTTATATACCTTAGCATATATACATCACATGACCTAGGCTACTAATCTAGCAACTGGGAACCCTTGACCCTTGTTGTCATGTGATACCCCCCTTCATAAATGGATCTTACCCATGCTACACACTACCCACAGTGATGTGCCTTATGCCCAGATGTCCACATAGATCAGGCATGGTATCAAACCCTAAGACCTTCATGTCCATATGATCCGTGGCCTAGATCCCATCTTGTGCCAAACTCTGGCAGGATCCATTGTGATCGTTCATGAGCTGTTATCTGTTACACCCTTGCAGCTGTAACACAAGGAAAGCTGGACATGCAAATTTTCCTCATGAAGTTTGAAAGCCATAATTTCATAGCTGAAGTTCCTGACAAGGAAGCAATTAATCTCCTGCTAAAGAATACAAACTAGGGTATTGTCATATGGTACATCCGATAGAATGGGGTACCAACCATTCTCACCATATTCATGAAAGAACTCTGAACAGCAGGTAAAAGAGAGAACCTCATGCTCTTGATCTAGAAGGGCACTCTGAGAAGGAATGAGGGATCCTCTAGAGGTAGAGACTCTAATGCCATGGATATAGATGCCTTAGAAAGGTGCCATCCCAAACCTAGTATAACCAACTACAAGTGGAGTGCCAACTCCACCAACAAATATTAGAACTATGGTAAAGAAGGGCATAGAACATTCTCTTGCAAAGAGCCCAAGAAGAACCAGTGCATCAAGTGCCATTTCATTGCAGGGGGACACTCAAACAAATGTTTGAAGTATAAGGCCTATTCAAAGCAGCAAAAAGTCTGATTCTTCCAGAAGAAAGATAACTTGGATAGATTTGAAGAGCTATCCAACTCTGATTCAAGTGACAATGGAAAGAAACTTGAGTGGGAGCTTTATCAAGCTAAATCAAATAGAGAACAAGCCCACATCACAGAAAGTGTATAGAAGACCCTTCTCAGAACTGACTGGTATGAAAAGATGAGTAAGAACAAGTTATGGAACTTCTGGCAAAATATAGCTGGAATGGACTTTGATGAAGTGAGAGCATGGTTTCACAACTATGAACATCTCTTAGGAAAAGACCAAGCCTAAGCATTACTGGATACAACTCAGATGTAGAGTCTTGGAACAGCAGGTACTCCCCCCTATCTATAGAAAAAATGGAGTAGGACACAATAATATTATGGAATAATAATTTGCCACCAGAGGGGTCCCCTAGTGGGCTCAGCTGGGGCTGTAAACCAGTGCTTAATTCCTCTACAAGAACAATGACACTGTCTGGACATACAGAAGAGTTTCTGGCCTTCAACAAAGTATATATCCACTTGGTAAAGCTATTAAGAGAAATACTGCTCTCTATTAAGATAGCACTGTCAGGATCTAAAATAGCTGATGAAGACCTATATGTGTGCAAGAACACACCAAGGTTTAGATTCACATAGACAGAGGCACTACTGGATAGCAGAGCCAATGCCATATTTATAGACAGAGCATGGGCAGAAAGTAACCAAATCCCATGCCATAGACTCCATCATCTGATACAGATATATAATGTTGACAGGACAAAGAACTCTGCTGGCACTATAATGCATGCCACCAAGTTAATCATAGAGTATCAGGAATACCATGAAAAGATCAACAGAGATCACAGACCTGGAAAAGAATGCATTCATCTTAGAGTACTTGTGACTACAACATTACAACCCTGAGATTAATTGGACCAAAGGCACCATCAAGATAATATGACACCCATAGCACTGCCACCAACTTCAGGACAAGTTGCTGTGCATATGCCTCCTCAAACAAGAAGAGGAGAAGGTGCAAACTCTCTTATTTACTACCATTAAAGTGCTAGAAGCAAAGGTAGTGAACCCACTGAAGGAAAGGACAGTTGAGAAACTAGTCCCATCAGAGTATAGGCAATACTTTAGCCAGTTCTCCAAAAAGAAGTCTAAAAGGATACCACTGAGGAAACTTTGAAATCATACCATCAAACTCAAGAAGACATTTAAGCCAAAAAAGGAAAGAATCATACCCCTATTGGCCATAGAGCAGGAAGAAGTGAAAGCCTTTCTGGATGACCAGCTGGTAAAAGGGTACATCAGACCCTCAAAGAGTCAACAAACCTCACCAGTGTTCTTCATGCCAAAGAAAGATGGCAAGAAATGGATGGTCCAGAATTATACAGTGAGCAACAAAACCATTCCAATAACTAACCTTGACATAGTGTGCAAAGCGCACTGCAAACACTTGTGGGAATTTCGCCAAGCTTTGGTGTGACCAAACAAAGTAAAAACTCTTGGCTACCAATCTGCCCTTGGATCATGTGATTTGGCTCAGAGGCTGTGGAGTTATGGCCATTTTAAGTCACCCATGTCATTGAAATAGTTTTGTTGCTGATATTAGGGGTATTGCAAATTAGTATGAAGTGTATCCTCCTT
>JBBPUK010000536.1:0-13707 GCA_038094635.1 Tylopilus cervinicoccineus
AACTTTTCATCTCTATTCTCTAGTCCTAGCTTCATTTTCTTCCATCTTAGTCATACTGAGTCATTTCCACAGTTCTGTTACTAATACTATGTTTCTCCACCATATATAAGATCCATAGTTTTTCATCTTATATGTACTTTAGCTTGAATCTTGAATTGAGTCAATCTAAACTCCTTCTCTCTCTGTTAATCTGATCTCTGAGATACTGGATCACAAACAGTAGCAAGAGCACACTACATAAGATGAAGCTGACTGATTCCTAGGATCTCAACTCTAAAGTTCTAGAGTTTTCATCAGAGTTTGTCCCCTAGTCCCAGTGAGATGGTACTCTAACAGTCTATGAAATAATCCTAGAGCAATAATCAAGAAGATATGTCTAAGGTGCTCAAGAGAACTTGTGAAAGACTTAGAGTAGGAACTAGTAGTGCTTTCTAGGGGAAAACACCAGAAGAACTAGATTGAGGACTCTAGTACCAGCTTCAGGAGTTTATATACTATTCTACTATATAGCCACTAGTGCACAGACCATATATTTAACTATGGAATTTACTATACTAGGGAATCCTTGACCTAGGGGCAGTGCTTATCAAAAGCCTGCTATGAGATGGTGCTATTTAATAGCAGAAATGAAGTGGCACCTTTCATCAAATGCAAGATAAGCAATGGTGATTAACTGCCACCCCTATGTGGCATCTTCTATCAAAGAAAAGAAGCATCAGAAAGTGTTACATGTTGAGATGTCCTCTTCATATGCCCCCATTCCTTTTCTTCCTTTCCTACCTATGCCTTCCATGACTCTCCATACATCTTATATCCACTATAGCATATGATGAGGAAGACCTCCATTGTCCAATCATATGCTGACAATTTACTCCTGTACTCTAGTACCAGTGGACTTCCCTTTCTGGATATAACTTTGAACCACTGGTAACACCTCTCCCTTTCCAGTACTTACTCTTCTTGGAGATATGGTCCATACTCTGCTGGTTTACCCTATAAATAGGATCCTCATGTATATTAGTACTTTAGCTTGTTCTATGCAATCTATGTGCTAGAACTCCTCCTCAGAATGGCCAGTTGTCCTACTTGCCACCTGAGTAACCCTTATCTTCGACTCTTGACTATTTCACTAGGAGTTCTTCCCTCTCTGTAAAAGGGACTATTCTTGCGACTATACTTCACTGTTGCTAAGTGTTCATAGGAAGGGCTGTGTTGACTATGCCACTGCTAGATTGTCTGCATACAGGAGTGCCAAGGCTAGCATCTATGCAACTAGTAAGAGTTGCCATCTGGGAGCCATACTAACTACATCACTACCCATGGGTCCAGGTCTGCTTGAAGGAGCCACCTATCATCAGAGACAGTAGCCATTCTGTCTAGTTATTTTAGTGCATTTGCATTAGGTACCATCACACCATAACAAAAGAACAAGCTCATCAAGTCATCCCCTACTCTTCAGCAGAAGGGACCCCTACAGTCATCCATCCTATTGTACCACTCTCCTCAAAATCCTTCCAACTCAGAGTCAGACACTCCATCAAGACTGATTTATTGCCCTCCCCAGAACCCTCTGACTTCACAGACTCTGTAGCATTCCCATACCCCTATCAAACATCCCCCTTTAGTCAGAAATCCACCACTTCAAGCTCCAACTCTGATCCCTGCTGCTGCAGTACCACTAGTAATTGCTCACCCTAGTATTACTCCCCCACCTTGAGGACTTACCCCACCAGAATGACCTTCCATCCTCCCTAGACCCTTCAACCCTGATGATGACAAGATGCCCACTGAGTTGAAAGATGGCTTACCCAAGAACTTTTCCAGAGAGGTAGACAATGCCAACTGATGGCTGATGGCTATTAAAGTCTATTTGGAGATCAATGCATCAGTCTATATGACAGAGGTGTCAAAGATTATGCTGTTACTAAACAAGATGAGTAAAGGGCATAGTGCCCACTTTGCTGAAGCATGATATAGGACCATGGCTGAGACTCCCACTATTTTCAAGACATTTGAAGAAGTCTCAAAGGACTTCATCAAGACTTTCCTCCCCATTGACTTAAAACAGAAGGCTTGCTATATAGTAGCCAAGTTGTGGCAGAACATGAGAGATGAACAAGAGTTTTCAAAATATATAGCTGACTTCCAGTTAGAAGCAGCCAAGACTACACTAGGAGATGGATCCCTGGTGCTTATAGATGAATTTGCCCAAGGACTAGACAAGGACCTCACACAAATGATACTCTCCATGGAAAAGATACCTGAGACACTTAGTGTATGGGTACAAGCCACTAGCAAATTCCATGCCTAGAAAGAACAACTCTATTCTATCTGCCACCTCCAGAGAGAAGGATTGGGCACATCATCCTTCATCCATAGAGATCCAAATGCTATGGACATTGACATGGTAAATTTGATGCCAGTACAGCACACAGATTATATTAGAAAGGGGCTATGTTTTGTCTGCCACAAGAAGGGCTGCTCTGCCTGCAACCATCAGTGCCCAGGAACCAACTCTACCTACAGGCCCCATTTTACCATCCCAGCCCCTGCCACACCTTCCCCATCTAGGAACCCATTCCACCCTGCTGCCATTAGGACTGCAGAGACCACCAAAGAAACACTATCTCAGTTTGCACTTACCAAGTATCTCAATGCTCTCAGTACCACCAAGCAAGTCTCCCAGAAAGAAGTCCTATGAGTTCTCAAGACCATGTATGACAAAAAAGGAGAAGCCCAGATTAAAGGAGAAACTGCAGAGATCAAAGCAATTGGTCTCCAGGATTTTTGAAGAGGAAGGATGCCTCAATGTCTATCCTTCCATATACTGTTGTGACTATAATTGTATCAGATGCAAAGGCCCAATCTATGTGAATCTCTTTGATCATATAGTTGAACAAAACCATTGAAACCCATGCCCTAGTGGACTGTGGAGCCACAGGAAATTTTATCCACTTAAAAATCATCATCAAAAATAAGCTACCCACTAGGTGACTCAAATAGAAGATGGTAGCATGAAATGTGGATGGTAGCACCAATAATTCTGGACTAGTACAGCTGGTAGCCAGATTACCCATCAAGATTGGAGATTGGGAAACCACTAAAGACTTTCTAGTGCTTGAATGTGAAAAAAAAGATGTTATCCTAGGACTTCCATGGCTGAAGAAAGTGAATCTAATCATAAACTGGAGGGCTAGAACAATGTAGTTCTCTCCCCCATCATTAACTGAGGATGACCTTCTCCCCCAGAGATATATCCTCCATTATCTTGGGGCTGACCCGAGTTCCTCAATCAAATGAAAGTACATCAAATACTATCATCCATCTGTATATATTGACAAGTTAACCATTGCCTCTGAAATTGCCTAGGCAACCCTGAAGAAAGAGATTACACTATCCACAGAATTTAAAGAGTTTGCTGCTATATTCCAGGAACCCCCAAAGGGAGAACTCCCTCCAATGCAACCATTCAACCATGCCATAGACCTGAAAGAAGGCTTTATTCCTAAAGTAGTGAAAGCTTACCCCCCAAACCCTAAAGAAATCACTGCCTGTAGAGAATTCATCAATGAACACCTAGCCTCAGGAAAGATCATACCATCTAAATCCCCCCAAGCCATGCCTTTCTTCTTTGTACCCAAAAAAGATGGGTCCCTATGACCCTGCCAGGATTATTGATACCTCAATGAGTTTACTGTCAGGAATGCTTACCTCTTACCCCTCATTTCAGATCTCCTGGACCATCTCAAAGAGTCCCAATACTTCACTAAGTTTGACATCAGATGGGGATACAACAATATCCATATCAGGCCAGAAGACCAGTGGAAGGCCATGTTCATCATGCTGTTCAGGCTCTTCTAGCCCACCATCATGTTCTTTGGACTCAGAAACTCTCCCATGACTTTCCAAGCATTCATGAACTATATCTTCCAAGACTATATAGCAGAAGAATGGGTCATCATCTATATGGATGACATCCTTATTCATTTCACAGACCTAGAAGCACATCATGTATGTACTAAACTAGTACTACAACAGCTAGCCAAACAAAAACTTTATCTCAAATTATCTAAATGTTCCTTCAATGCCCCTGAAGTTGAGTACCTTGTAATGATCATAAGCCATAACAGGATCATGATGGACCAAGCCAAACTAGCCACCATCAAGAACTAGCAAACCCCCACCAATGTCAAGGGAGTCTGAAGCTTCATAGGCTTCTATAACTTTTATAGGAAATTCATTTCAAGCTTCTCTGAAGTAGCATGCCCTCTCTTAGATCTTACAAAAAAGAATATCCCCTGAGTTTGGTTGACAGACTGTGAGTTTGCCTTCTGTCTCCTACAATGGGCCTTTGTCTCCATCCCAGTTCTTAGAATGCTGGATGTTTCTCACCCCTTCTTCCTCATGACTGATGCTTTCCTTATTGCCACTGGAGCAGTTCTCATGCAGAAGGATGAAAATGGTGACTTACACCCCTGTGCTTATTTATCCAAGACTTTCAGGGATGTAGAATGAAACTATGACATTTACGACTGAGAGCTCCTAGTAGTAATCTATGCCTTGGAAGAATGATACCAGTACCTGACAGAACTATTTCAAACAACCAAGAAAGCTGTCCTGATGCTATACTAGATGGCAGATTTTCCTACAGGATTTTGATCTATTATTCCTATACTCCCCCACCTCTAAACTCACTCCTGCAAATGCACTCTTGAGAATGAGTTCCACTAACACTTCCAATGATAATTCAGATTTGCAACTACTCCCTGGGGACTTATTCCTCAATGCTATTGATACCACCCTACTAGAAAAGATCACCATCTCCTCTACATCAGACTCTGTTATCCTAATTGCCCTTCATCATTTGGAAGGAGACCCCACCCATTTCCACTGTTTCACCCCTGCCAATTGGACCTTTGACAAAGAAAAACTTTACTTCAAAGGCCAACTTTATGTCCCTCCCACAGAATGATGAACTCTTGTCACCTCCCTCCATAAATCATTCACTGAAGGCCATGGTGGCATCCACTGCACTCAGAACCTTGTCCAGAGGGACTTCTGATAGCTGGGCCTCCTCTCTTTTGTCCATCACTTTGTCTCTAGTTGCATAGCCTATCAGGCCAATAAAATCAATACTCATCTGACTATTTCCCCACTTCACCCCATTCTCTCATCCTCCCTGCATCCCTTCTCCACCTTATCAGTGGATCTAATCACTGGCCTGCCCTCTGTCAAAGGCTTTGATGCTGTTATGGTCATGGTTGACCATGGTCTTATGAAGGGGGTAATCTATACTCCCTGCCACTCTGACATCTCCACTGAGGGAGTTGCACAACTTTTTCTTGATCATATCTTTTTCAGAGTTGGCCTCCATAACAAACTCATCTCTGACCAAGGCCCCCAATTCACCTCTGCTTTCACCAAAGAACTTGGCAGACTCCTCTGATACAACATTGCCCTATCCACAGCCTACCACTTTTAGACTGATGGAGAGATAGAACAAGTAAATCAAGAACTAGAAACTTATCTCTGCCTATTCTGTGAGGGACTCCTGTAATGATGGATTGACCTCCTCAAAATGGCAGAATTTCACCACAATTCCTCTGTACATTCACTCACAAACAAAACCCCATTCTTTCTCCTATTTGGATATGAACCATGCACCTATCCCCCTTTAGAATCCATCTTCCTTCCTGCCCTACAAACATGATTAGATAACATTGACTTTGCACAAAGAGAAGCCCTTGCCACTCATGAGAAAATGCAATGACTCATGAAGGAACGAATCACCATCCACTTCCATCTCTGGAAAGTCAGAGATATGGTCTGGCTGGAAGCCAAAAATCTCTGACATCCAAACCTTCCTTGAAAACTTACTTCCAAGAGAGAAGGACCCTTCAAGATCACTAAAGTACTCTCTCCTCTTGCCTACTGACTTAAACTCCCCATGACCTGGAAGATCCATGATGTCTTCCATGCTTCCCTCCTGACCACCTATTGAGAAACTGCTGAACATGGCCCTAACTACCTCTGCCCTCCACCTGATCTGATTGATGGTGAAGAAGAATATGAAATTGACTGAATCTTACATCACAAAGGACTGCCATCATGGAGGCTATATCTTATAACATGGAAGGGCTATTCTAAATCCAAACATATCTAGGAACCTGAATCAAATCTTGATAATACTTCTGACCTCCTTCAAACCTATAAACTAGCCAACCATCTCTAGAAATGCCATGCCCTCAAACCCCCCTGATTATACACTCTCTGACCTAATTCCCCCATGAACCATCTTCCTCCTTCTCATTCATCTACTCCACTTCCTCCTTCTAGTTATTGTAGTTCCTCTCCTATTCCATTACTTTCATAGCTCCTCCCTCCAACACATATAACCATGACCCACTCAAGAACTGCACATATCCACACTGGAAGAAACCCTTCCTGCATCCACTTAGAACAATTATCCCACTTGCCTATCCCCCTACACCAGTTAACCAACACTAACATGAACCGTTCCTTTTTCACCTCATGGCAACACACCCCCTCCTTGACTGAAGATCTCTTATGAATGGAGCAAGCCCTACAGGACTCATGATTAGCCCTCTCCTTTGAAGCATTAATTAATGAAGAATCCCTGCTAGCTCTTCTTCACTCCACCTTCCTTTATACTTCCAGGCTGGCCCTCATAGCTGCCTGCCCCACCACTGACACATCAGAAGATACCCACCTGATTACAGAAATGGTACAAGACATTGAGCAATGGGCACATAATCCTCTCCTTCTTGCTATGGATCAATTAGGGTTGGCCACCTTAGTAGCTATGATTGAAGAGGATGCCAGATATCAGGCTCAATCACCCATGCCATCTCCCCCAGCAATACCATCTGCCTCATCCTCTCCTCTATATGGAAGCAAGCTCACCCTCCTTGAGTTATGGGATCAAATCTCCTTATGATGGAACAAGGGGATATACCTTCTAGCTACTGCTGACTGATGGTTCACAGATGCCTGTCAGCAGTGCCACTGTCTAGGGCATGACATTCTAAATTCCACAGCCTGTTCCCATCCTGATCATCTCTGCTCCTCTCTCCCCTTCCTGGGTTCTCCTTGTGCTGGCCCCTTATCACCCCTACCTGTCCCTGCACCATGACCTCTGGCAGAATGGCTCAGCAATCACCCCTTTTGTCAAAATGCCCAGGAGACCACTGCCCTTGGGGAGAATACACAGTACTCTCTGACTATGACAGCAAGGGACATTTTTACAGATGATTACAATGATCCAACAGATGAGGTTGGGATTGCAAATATTATGGGGTCCCCTACCCTAAAGACTAGAGCCTATTGAGATTGAAGCTGGGGAGCTTTGAGGATACAAAGGGGATAATATTATGTGTTGAGATGTCCTCTTCATACACCCTCATTCCTTTTCTTCCTTTTCTACCTATGCCTTTTATGACTCTCCATATATTTTGTATTCACTACAGCATATGATGAGGAAGACCTCCATCATCTGATCATATACTGATGATTTACTCCTGTACTCTAGTACCAGTGGACTTCTCTTTCCAGATATAACTTCAAACCACTGGTAACATCTCTCTCTTTCCAGTACTTACTCTTCTTGGAGATATGGTCCGTGCTCTGCTGGTTTACCCTATAAATAGGGTCCTCATATGTATTAGTACTTTAGCTTGTTCTATGCAATCTATGTGCTAGAACTCCTCCTCAAAACAGCCAGTTGTCCTACTTGCCACCTAAGTAACCCTTACCTTTGACTCTCAACTATCTCATTAGGAGTTCTTCCCTCTCTATAAAAGGGACTATTCTTGTGACTATACTTCACTGCTGCTAAGTGTTCACAGGAAGGGCTGTGTTGACTACACTGCCACTAGGTCATCTGCATATAGGAGTGCTGAGGCTAGCATCTATGCAACTAGTAAGAGTTACCATCTGGGAGCCACACTGACTATGTCACTACCTGTGGGTCCAGGTCTGCTTGAAGGAGCCACCTATCATCAGAGATAGTAGCCATTCTATCTAGTTGTTTTAGTGCATTTGCATTAGATGCCATCATACCATAACAGAAAGATCTAAGTGGAAATAAACAAGATATATTAGGCTATATATATAAGAAGAGCAAAAGCAACTCAATAAGCCCATAATTGTTATGAGTTGATGAGTCATCTTCATATACCCCCACTCTCTTTTCTCTTTCTTTACCTATGTATTCCATGATTCACTGTTCTTCTTATTCTCTCTCCAATATGTGTTGAGAGTAACCTCTATTATTTGTGAGTATGCAGATGACCTGTTAATATATCATAGTTCCAGTGGTCTTTCTTCTTCAGATATAACTTCAAGCCACTGATAGAACTATCCCCTTTCATACCATCCATTTATAGTTACTTGATTCATGCACAGCTGGTTTACCCTCTATAAATAGAGTCCTTGCCTATAGTAATACTTTAGCTTGTTCTATGCAATCTATATACTAGAACTCCTTCTTAGAACAGTGTGCTGTCTTGCTACCAGTCTAAGTAATCTTTATCTTTGAACTATCAACTATCTTATTAGTGGTTCTTTCCTCCAAGTGAAAAGAGACTATTCTATTGATTGAACTCACTGTCACTGATTAAGTTATTTTAGTGTATTTGTGTTAGATGCCATTGCACCATAACAAAAGAACAAGCTTGTCCAGTTATTCCCTGCTATTCAGCAGTAGAGACCCCCACCATCATCCACTCTGTCCTCTAGATCTTATAGATCCCCTCTGAATCAGTCTGATTCTAAATCTAATACTCCTCCAAGGTCTGTCTATCAAACCCCTCAATCTCAACAACCACCTCTAGTAAGGAATCCTCTGATCTCTTCTTCTATCCCATCAACTGCAGCACTACCTGCCCTAGTTCCTCCAGTTATAGCTCATCCATCAATTACTTCTCCATCTAGAGGACTCACTCCATCTGGTCATCCCTCTATTCTACTCAGTGTATCTCCACCTAATGATGAAGACATGCCTATCAAGCTCAAGAGTGGGTTGTCCAAAGATTTTTCTGGTGAAGCCAAAGATGTCAATAGGTAGCTATTAGTGATTAAAGCATATTTGAAGGTTAATATGCTGGTCTATACAACAGAAGGAGCAAAAATAATACTACTATTAAATAAGATGAGCAAGGGATGAGGAGCACACCTTGCAGAAGCATAGTATAGGATCATGAATGAACACCTACTGTGCTTAGGATCTTTGAAGAGGTATTAAAGGATTTTATCAAGACTTTTCTCTCTATAGATTTGAAGCAGAAAGCCTATTATGCAGTGAGCAAACTTTGATAGAATATAGTATGTGTGATGAACAGGAATTTGCCAAGTATATGGCTGACTTCCAACTCAAAGCTGTCAAGATTGCTTTTAGAGATGGCTTCCTAGTGCTGATAGATGAGTTCATGTGAGGATTGGACTGAGACCTCACTCAAATGATCCTCTCCATAGAAAAGGTCCCTAAGTCACTCAGTGAATGGGTTCAAGCAGCAAGTAAATTCAATGCCCAGAAGAAAAGACTCTGCTCTATTTAACACCTTCAAAAAGGAGGGGCAGGGGCATCTTCCTTCATTTGAAGTGACCCCAATGCTATGAATGTGGATGTAGTCTGGCTTACCCCTATACAACAAGCAGATCATATCTGCAAAGAGCTATATTTCATCTGTCATAAAAAAGGCTGTTTTACCAGGAACCATTAGTACCCAGGGACTAGATCTACTAATACTCTACTATCCTCATCTTTTGCCCTAGCTATAGCCTCCACCTCATATAATCCCTTCTGCCCCACAGCAATTAGAGCCATCAAAACTGCTGTCAAGACTTCATTCCAGTTATTGCTCATCAAATACCTTAATGCTCTCACCACTAAGAATGTTTCACAAGAAGAAGTACTTAGGGTCCTCAAGACAGTGTTTTATGAAGAGAAACCCAAGGATGATGAGGAAGCTATAGAAATTAAAGCAATTAATCTCAGAAATTTTTGAATTGGACAGATACCTCAATGTCTCCCCTTCCATGTCAGATAGCAACTATAATAGTAATCAATGCCAGTGCTCAATCTATGCATCTTCCTTTGACCATTCAGTCACCCCATAAAACCATCAAAGCCCAAGCCCTAGTGGACTGTGGAGCCATAGAAAATTTCATCCATCTTACACTCATTTTTAGACATGAATTATCTACCATCCAACTAAAGAAGATGATGATAGCCTGAAATTTTGATGGAAGTACCAATAACTTGGAATTAGCACAATTAACAACTTGCCTCTCCATTCATCTGAAAGATGGATAAACTGAAGAAGACTTTCTTATAATAGATTGTGAAAGAGAAGAATTAATTCTAGAGCTACCATGACTAAGAAAGGTCAATCCAACTGTAGATTGAAGAGAAGAGGTACTCTGATTCATTCTCCCAAAGCCAAAGTTCACAAAAGATGATCTTCTTCCTCAACAATATATTCTCTGATATCTTAGGATAGACCAAAACATTTCCTTGGAATGGAAATATTGCAAAAGATACCACCCTTCCATCTTTGTTGACAAAACCACCATTGCTTTATAAATCACTCAGGCTACCCCAAAAAAGGTGGTTATCCTACCACCCAAGTTCCAAGAGTTCTCTAGTGTCTTTCAAGAATCCCTGAAAGGAGAACTCCCTTCAGAGCAACCCTTTGACCACATAATTGATCTAAAAGAAGGATTTATCCCTAAAGTTGTGAAGGTATATCCCTTGAATCTCAAAGAGATAGAAGCCTGCAAGAAGTTCATTGAAGAACATCTGACCTCTGGAAAGATAATATCTTCTGAATCCTTCTAAGCTGCCCCCTTTTCTTCATTTCAAAGAAGGATAGGATATTGTGTTCATGTCAAGATTACCAATATCTAAACCCAGCTATCATAGGCAATGCCTACCCCCTTCTGCTTATCTCAGACCTATTGGATTGACTTAAGGGATCTAATTATTTTATAAAGTTTGATGTTTGATGGAGATATAACAATATAAGGATTAGATCTGAAGATAAATGGAAAGCTGCCTTTATCACTCCTTTTGGTCACTTTTAACCCACTGTGATGTTTTTCAAATTGAGAAACTCCTCTATAATGTTCCAAGCCTTCATGAATCATATATTTCAAACTACATCACAAAGGAATGGTAATTTATATGGATGATATCCTCATCCACTTTTTGGAGTTGAGGTAAGACCATGAACAGACTAAATTAGTCCTTCAACAATTGGCAGAGCACAAACTATATCTCAAGTTGTCCAAATATTCATTTAATGCCTTAGAGGTTGAATATCTGAGGATGATTGTCAGTCAGAATAGGGACACTATAGATCAGACTAAGCTTTTAGCTGTCTGAAATTGGAAAACCCCTACTAATATTAAGGCCATTTGCTCTTTTATAGGATTCTACAACTTCTATTGCAAGTTTATTAAAGGATTGTTAGAAATTGCTCATCTTCTCTTGGATCTGATGAAGAAGAGTACTTGATGGGTATGATCTCCCCACTACAACAAGGTATTCTAGAAGCTTCAATAACTTTTCATCTCTGTCTCTGTCCCAACTATACTGGACATTTCTCTTCCTTTCTTTTGTATAACTGACACCTCTCTTGTTGCTATTGGTGTAGTCCTTATATAGAAGGATAACAATGGAGATCTTCACCCCTATGCTTATCTGTCAAAAATCCTAGATGATATAGAGTGAAATTATAATATTTATGATAGAGAATTACTTGCAGTCATTCACACCCTTGAAGAGTGGTGATAATACCTCTTGAGTACTGAGCACCCAGTTACTGTCATCATTAACCATCAAAATCTCACTTATTTCAAACAATCAAGGAAACTCTCTTGCCATCATATCAGATGTGTCATATCCTGTGCAACTTCAGCTCTCTGCATCCATCTTCATGGCAACTCCAGTGTGATCTTATGTTTTAGACATCTCCACATCTCTGAACTTTGGTCCATTTCTATATTTAGTTCACCTTGTTTTTTACATATTTACTTAATTCTCCTTTAGCCTTAGCTCCACTTTCTAGTTACCTCTGATTCTATGCTTGCACAGCTCCAGCTATGTATCTTCTAATTCTCCATTCTCTGATCCTGGTTTTCTTTCCTTTCATCTTACTCATACTTAGTTATCTCCACAGTTCTATTAACTAATGCTATGTTTCTCTACTATATATAAAGTCCATAGTTCTCCACCTGTACTCTAGCTTGAATCTTGAATTGATTCTATCTCAAACTCCTCTCTCCCTCTGTTTATTTGATCTCTGAAATACTGGATCACAAACAGCAGCAAGAGCACACTATATAAGATAAAGCTGACCAATCCCTAGGACTTTAACTCTGGAGTTTCAGAGTACCCATTGGAGTTCATCTCCAGTGAGATAGTACTCTAACAAGATGGTGTTATGCAAGATTATATGGTCCAAAACCCTTCAAAGGTCTTATTGGGATGAAGTCTTGATTTGTAGACCATATAGAATGTGGATGAGAGTAGAGTAGAGGAACTCATAGTGGTGCCCTTAATCCCTTACTATAGCTAGTAGAGGAAAGTACATCAAGAAAACAAGCTGGAGGACCAGCCATTCATCCTAGGGGTTTATATACAGTGAGCAACAAAACCATTCCAATAACTAACCTTGACACAGTGCACGAAGCACACTGCAAACACTCATGGGAATTTCGCCAAGCTTTGGTGTGACCAAACAAAGTACAAACTCTTGGCTACCAATCCGCCCTTGGATCATGTGATTTGGCTCAGAGGCTGTGGAGTTATGGCCATTTTAAGTCACCCATGTCATTGGAATAGTTTTGTTGCCACCATATTGAAATGTGGAACTCATATGTTCCAGTGGGATATTACATCAGCATTGAGTCATGTGATGTATAAACAGTTCAACATGATGTAAACAATGCCAAACATCATCACTTTTACCATTTCTTTCACCATGAAATCTCTTTCCACTGATCAACTCAATCAAGTTATTGCTTTCTTGGAATTGGGTCAATCAACTCATCAGATCTCTACTTCTACTGGCTTTAGTAACTCCACCATCAGTTGCATTCATACCCAACACTGTCCCAACCTTCCCAAAGCCACTAGTGGTCGTCCATCCATCATTTCCCCCACTGACATATATCATGCCATTCAACTTCTTGGTACTGGAAAGGCTGAAAATGCTGTCCAGATTACCAAGACTCTTCAAGAGGTCAAGAACCACTCCATATCCCCCCAGACCATCCATTGTCACCTGAAGAAAGCTGGTATGAAGGCTGTAGTGAAGCAAAAATGCCCTCTTCTTTCCAAGTGTCATAGGAGAGAAAGATTAGATTTTGCTTTGAGCCATCAAGACTGGACTGTGGATAATTGGAAGCATGTTATATGGTCAGATGAGACCAAAATTAATCGCATTGGATCAGATGGTAGGAAGTGGGCCTGGAAAAAGGCAGGAGAGGGCCTTAGTAATAGGCTTGTAGAAGGAACAGTCAAGTTTGGGGGAGGATCAGTGATGATGTGGGGCTGTATGACTTGGGATGGAGTTGGAATGGCTTGTAAGATTGATGGTAAGATGGATGCTAACCTCTATGTGCAGATCTTGGAAGATGAACTTCAACAAACCATGGTGGATTATGGATTTACCACAGAGGACA
>JBBPUK010000537.1:0-13674 GCA_038094635.1 Tylopilus cervinicoccineus
GCCATAACTCCACAGCCTCTGAGCCAAATCACATGATCCAAGGGCAGATTGGTAGCCAAGAGTTTGTACTTTGTTTGGTCACACCAAAGCTTGGCGAAATTCCCATGAGTGTTTGCAGTGTGCTTCACGCACTGTGTCAAGGTTAGTTATTGGAATGGTTTTGTTGCTCACTGTATTCTACTGGCTATGTTGTTAGGCACTAGGACATAGCAGGATCATTTGCTAATGTATGGGATGTGTGGTGGTTGCCAGCTTAGCTTTGGGTCTAGTCATATGGACACAATTCAGTATGGTATGCAAGGATAGAAGATGTACCCAAGTGGGGCCCTCACTGGCTCATCTGTTAGGCTGGTGATGACGAGGCTGTGGGCATGCTTGCTGATCTCAACATTTTCATCCCAAGCTTCTAGTACATATCCACTGCATGGGCTTGTACTTGGCATTGTGAAAACCAAAGTAGGTGTAAAATCTGCACTGCTACTAAGGAACTCAACCCATGCCCTGCTCACCAGCTCAACACATGACCTCAAGCCCCCACCTGTGTCAACAACAGATCAAATAGTACTGGATCCCCGATTAGGCTCTGCTGGCAATGGGACATGAACCATGGATGATTCGATAGTCTTATGTGGTATTTTTCTGTCAGGTCTGCCTCCTGGCCTGCATCACGTCTTATCCGAGCTGTGTCGGTTAACACCTTGTCTTGCCGCATGTCAGACGTGGACTGCGACATACACATATGTAGCCAGGTCACTTACGCTTGCTTCATATCTCGGTCATTTTCTAAATCGTATCGCCCGTGCTGTTGACTTGCTGCTATTTCCCACAGTAGGCGATACACTTCGTCCTTGCTTTGGATTTTATCTCGACATCTAGGTGGCCGTAGCCACCTCGACAGATTCTAGCTCGCCGTTCGTGAATTCATTAGCACCACCCCCATCTTCCTGCATGTCAATCCATCCATCAGGTCGAAACGCCCTCAACGTGGGTCCATTCCTTATCACACTCGAGTCTTCTTGTGGCTTCGTCATACCCTCAGAGCGGGTATTTAACCTTGCCTACAACAAACAGTCGTTCGGCAACCAGCTACAGACATACACGTCGTGTCTCGTCAGCGACGACCCTGCCACGTTCCCGAAACCTGGCCTGCCATGAGACAGCGGCTCGAAAGTGATATTCTCGTGCCACGTCGGATGGGCGTGCTCACACATCTCCGTCGCTACACGAAGCCCCGATCAGCTCAAGACCACTGCCACTGTGCCCGAAACGGCTCGTGCCCTGGCGCCGACGGCAGCGTCTCTGCGACCCCAACCGGTGGTTCTTCTAGCGGTGGGAGCGAGTCCGACTTGTCACGGTGCCGAGATTGTTGACGCTGTCGGCTCGCAACTGGCAGGATGGCCCTGGTGCATCATCACAGCCCTGGTAACATGGCGCGTTCATGTTGCTCTGGGAAAAACGAAACTTTCGACGCGACGCGTCTAGGCACTAAGCAAGTGTCAGTTTGAGGTGTCGCATCCGAATCGGGGGACATGTTCGCCCTCCAGCGACTCTTGATATGGTCGTGTCTTCGCTACACCGTACTTTTTTTTTTTTTTAAGCGTAAATTGGGTGGCCCTTCCTTCCAGTTGAATCGGTAGAGGAATAGCCAAACTGTTGCCATCTAAGCGGACTCTGGCTCGTCGTCAAAAGAATTACGCTATCCTAAGGGAATCGCGGCTTGGTTCCAAGCTCGAAACATCTCGTATCGTCGGCAAGTCGTTGGCTATGTGTGCAGCTGTTTTTCTGCTCTGGCTATGGCCCCTGAGTGACTGGTGGCGCCAACTCACCAAGTCATTATTGCAGGCCGAATAGACTCGCTGAAATTTAGGCTTGAAGTGCCGGACGAGCCGGCGTGAATTAAACACAGGTTAGAGGCCGTGATGTACAACTGTAGAAAAAAAGACAGGATACTGGGGAAAGGAAGCAAATAAAAGCGCGAGAATCGTGATTAATTATGACGGGCGATACGACCAGAATGAGTGTCAAACATGGACAAGGGTCCGTCGAGAAACTAATACAGTTGCATGGGCACAAGTTCGAGAGAGGTGCTACAGTAAGACAAACAAGATAACGACATGGATAGGATATCGGGGTGTGAGATCGAGGTAAGAATTCGAGGATCGAAACCTTTACAAGACCCTAGGGTATCCCATCAAATGGATTTCCTATGGAGCCATGAGTGCAGGTGGTCGGTGCAGCAAATGGTGTTGTTTGGCAAGCTGGGCCCGCTCGCCAGCGAGCTTGTTGATCGAGTTCAAGAGATCACCACGTCGTAGTGGTTCTGCGCGTGGGCAATCGTGGTCGGCAAGGCCACGGCAAGTGATAAATAAGGGTACTCACTCGTGATGTGATCGTCCATGCCTGCCTGCAAGCATCGTTCGCGGTCACCAATCACTTGAAGGATGGTGTTAGCATGCAATCGACAAGCAAGTGAAACATACGCACTAGCATGCGCAGTAAGTGCAATGATAGGCGTGCGCAAAAGACCCTTATGCATTTCATACGCTCGAATAAGCTCTGTAGCTTCCATGCCTCCCATGAATGGCATCGACACGTCCATCTGATCCATAGATGTTAACGCACACAAAGATGATCAACTACCAACATTGGACTCACAAGAATGATGTCGAACGGTTTGCTCTGCTGAACTCTCGTCTTGAACGCATCTACAGCCAAGCTGCCGTTCTCGGCAATCTCGACTGAATGCCCGTATTTTTCCAGGATTTTCACAGCCAATTTCTGGTTGACCATATTATCCTCAGCGAGGAGGATGTCAAAGACGATGTCATTCGGAGCAGCAACTGGAGATACTGTATTCGACTCCAGGGCTGAAATCAAGGCGGACGCGAGATCTTGTGCAGTTACAGGGGTCGTCACTTGAGAGCTAATACTGTTATCCAAGCACCACTTGACTGTAAACCGTACCGGTTGAGAGAACACGACATAATGCTGGTGTTGGCATCACTCACGGTTCAGTCTTGGCATGGAAGGCGCCAATAAGACGATTGGGATGTACCGCAGGTGCTCATATTCTCTTATACTCTCCGTCTGCGCGGCACGAGGTCAACATGGTATGAGAAATGAAAGAGTCTTGCACAGCATACCATCGTGAGAGAATCAACGACAATGGTATCAAAGTGGGGGCAACGTTCCTTGTCCGCAATTTCGGAGACGTCGTGGATGATATATGCCTTGAGACCGAGCTCCTGAATCCTTTGAACCACGCCCGTGGTATCGCCTAGAGTGTCGACAAACATGATCGCACGTCTCTGGAATGGTTGCATCTTCTGCAACGTGTGCTCCAACGGGCTTTGACTAATTTGGGAAGTGATCGTAAAGAAGAACTTGCTGCCCTTTGCGACCTCACTTTCAACCCACATGTTCCCTTGCATGAGGTTAACGAGCCGCTTCGAAATTGAGAGGCCTAGACCCGTCCCCCCGTATTCCTGTGGAGCGAAAATGGTGATTAATTTGTTGCATCGGTAGCGAGAAAGGGGTACATACACGCGTCGTGGATCCATCTGCCTGGCAGAAGGTATCGAAAATGAGGTTCAATTTGTCTTTAGCAATCCCAATGCCCGTATCGGTGACACAGAATTCCAGGGTAACACTCTGGTCATCCAGTGCTAAGAGTCGCGTGCTGAGGGCAACATGACCTTTGCGCGTTTGTTTCGAGGGTGTAAACTTGATAGCATTTCCAACAAGGTTCGTGATGACCTGGCGTAACCGAAGAGAATCGCCGATCAACTGATCCGGAATGTCGGGGTCGACATCATAGGTGAGGTCCAGATTGTTCTGCGAAGCGCGAACGACTAAAGTCTTTAGAATCCCGAAGACCGTCTGGCGGAGGGAATAGGACACAGCTTCCATGGTCATCCGACCAGCCTCGACTGTAACGGTATGATGAGCTTGGAAAGAATCATCAAACGTGATCGACCCACTCTTGGAGATATCCAAGATATCATCGATGATCAATAACAACGAGCGGGCCAACGAGTGGACTAATAACAAACTCTCCCTCTGCGATCTGTTCAGATCCGAATCCAGAGTCAACTCTGTCATACCAATGATACCGTTCATTGGCGTTCTTGATCCATATCAGTAACCCACAGGTATTGATGATCAACAACACGCTTCGCACCTGATTTCGTGGGACATATTGGCCAAGAACTCAGACTTGGATCTGTTGGCCAACTCGGCGGCCTCTCTTGCAGCTGTGTTCTTCTGGATGGAGTCACGCAAATTGAACACCATCTGATTGATCTGGGTCTTCAATGAATCCATCTCTCCGCTTGCCTCGACCGTGATGAACCGAGTGAAGTCGCCGTCCATGGCTGCTGCCGAAATTTGAGCGAATCCACGCACTTGTGTGGTCAAGTTTCCTGCCATAGTGTTGACAGACATTCTGTGTCGTGAACAAACAAATATTCGATTACCACTGATAAAGCGAGTGGGTAAGAAAATCGTCCACGCACGTAATTTCTTGCCAGATACCCTGGACGTTGCCCACTTCGGCTTGGACACCTAGTTTACCTTCCGTGCCGACCTCGAAGGCAACTTTCTTGACTTCCTTGGCGAAGATGGCCAATTGGGCAATCATGTCATTAATGGTGTTCACCAGACTTAACATCTCCCCAGAGACCGAGACCCCAGTGATTTGTTGTGTCAAGTCGCCACGAGCGACAGCAGTCTAATACAGAAGTTAGCCTGACTTCTGGGACACGAAAACAAATGTAGGCCTACTGTTGCGACGGCGATAGTTCGGACTTGTAACGTCAACTAAGGGGCCTTTGAGAACAGAGCGAGATGGGAACAATGTATCACTCACGTTGGCAGCCATGACGTTGACGTTGTCTGTGAGATCCTACAGTTATCCTCTTTTAGCAAGCAAGGCTTTCGATCCGTCGCACACCCAGACTCACCTTCCAGGTGCCACCAACATTGGTCACGCGGGCTTGACCTCCCAATCGTCCCTCCGTTCCAACTTCTCTTGCGACACGAGTGACTTCATCAGCGAACAAGCTTAAACTCTCAATCATGCCGTTTACAGTTTCCTTCAACTCCTTGATCTCGCCGCGTACATCGACTTCGATCTTTCTGGTCAAGTCACCAGCTGCGACGGCCTTGGTGACTTCAGCGATAGAACGCACTTGATTGGTCAAGTTCATGGCCATCAGGTTAACGTTGTCCGTCAGGACCTATCCGACGCGAAGGTGCACGTCAACCGAGGCTTGATAGTCAGCGAATCCGACAAAACGAACCTTCCACATCCCCTGGACGTCAGGGACATAAGCCTGACCACCCAAAATACCCTCTGTTCCGACTTCCAAGGACACACGAGTGACCTCATTCGCAAGTGTCGACAATTGAGCAACCATAGAGTTGACAGTCATCTTCAAATCAAGCATCTCTCCCTGCACGTCGACATTGACGACTTTGCTCAAATCACCCAACGCCACAGCCTTTGTGACCTCCGAGATAGACCGCACTTGGTCGGTCAAGTTGCTAGCCATTTTCTGTAAAACCAAGTACGATCAGAACACAAGGTGACGACCAGCGGGATGAACCTCACGTTGACATTGCGGGTCAAGTCTGCCCAAGTTCCCTGCACACCCTCCACGCGGGCCTGTCCCCCCAAGATACCTTGAGTTCCGACTTCCAAAGCGACACGCGTGACTTCAGAAGCGAACGCGCTCAATTGGTCCACCATGGAATTGACAGTACCCTTCAACGTGGACATTTCACCTTCGACTTGGATCTCGATCTTCTGTGTCAAGTCACCCTTGGCGACAGCAGTCGTGACTTTGGCGATTGACCGCACTTGATCCGTCAAACTTGAGCACATCCGGTTCACCTGCGACAGAATCAATACCAATAACCTCATGACGGCCAAGGGGAGTGACTTACGTTTCGAACCAATTCGAACCAAACACCTTCGACGTCAGGGACGTGAGCTTGGCCACCCAACTTCCCTTGAGAACCGACTTCGAGTGTGACACGCGTGACCTCGGCAGCTAATGCCCGAAGACGAATGACCATTCCGTTGACAGTGTTCTTCAAGTCCAAGATTTCGCCACGGGCATCGACGTCGATTTGCTTCGACAAATCACCCAATGCGACGGCTTTCGTGACCCTAGCGATGCTCCGGACCTGATTCGTCAAATTAGCAGCCAACTTGTTAACAACACCCGTCAATTCGCGCCATGTGCCTTCCACGTCCAGCACGAGAGCCTGGCCACCCAATTTGCTAAACAGGGAGCTCTTCAAAAAGCGAAACATAAACGAGCACCTCAGTTAGCACTCACCCTTCCATACCGACTTCCTGACTGACACGCGTAACCTCCTTGGCAAACTGGCCCAATTTGTCTACCTAATTTCGTAAGTGAGTATGGAGTATTGCATCTCGTCATTCTGAAACTACCATGGTGTTGATGACGTCCTTGAGCTGGACCATGACGACACCTTGGACAGGGACGGTGATCTTTTGCGACAAGTCACCGCGGGCAACAGCATTGCACACACGTGCGACGTCTTGTACTTGTGCCTTGAGCAAGCGAAGTTCCTCTACGGCACTCATGCCGCTCTCAAAGGCCGCAGCGGCGAGAGGGCCGGGAGGGACGACGAGCGGTGATCCCGACGGAGAGCCATTGAAGCTGGCATTGATGCGGCTCATTGTCATCGTGTCCGTAATCGTCTTTCCGCACGTAGGGCAGAACGTGTGCTCGACATGGGAAGTTGATGGCGCAGAGGCGGACGAATTTGACACCGTGCGTTGCAGTTTGGAAAAGTCGACGTTCTTGGGGATGTTATCGAGCGATAACGACATATTCTGGACGCGAGAGCTGATCGGTCTAGTAGACGGAGCGCGATCAACATCAGCGACGCCCACCGTTGCGTCCTCTGCCAACATCTCGACATCCGCCGATCCATCGGCGCTGTTGACGGGTGTTTCGGGCTTTGAGAAGAAGCCATTGCGTGCGGCGTTTGGGTGTTTGGCTGCCACCGTGCTATGCTGCGGGGTGAAAGCAGCAACATGGTCCTTCTGAGAAGGAGACGAAGAGGGTATGGGAGTGTCGCCTACACTGCGCCTTTTCTTTGTCTCAGGCCCGATTGCTTGCCAGGAGTCGGAGGCCGTTATGGAGGCGAGGCTGTCCTCTGCGGTGTACATTCTGCGGGCAATGACTGAGAGGGAGCGGAGGATGGAGTCGGTCTGCCAGTCGCTGGGTCCGTCGTATCGGGGCGGTGGGGTAGACATGGGACATAGTTCGTAGGTAGAAAGCAGGGCAATGAGGTGGGAGAGAAACGGGTCGTTGAGACCGCGAGCGTAGTCGCTCATCGTGGCCGTGCTCATCGTCGGGAGCGATGACGGGCGACGACGGTGATGGTGGTGGTGGGTGAGGAGAAGCGCGGAGGGCGAGGGACAATTGAAGGGTAATGACAAGCTAATCACGTCCAAATTCGGTACAGCTACATCTCCGCTCCGTGGCTCCACAGGGCAGGCTCACAACGCTGAAAGTCGAATTACATACTCGCTTAGATGTACACTGGTAATGTAGGGTTTAGTCCAATCCAATCGATCCCCTCCACGAAATCCTTGTCATCAATCAAAAAGTCCTAGACACCCTCTGTCAGCCCTCATCAGACCCCAAAACAAAGCGAAGCTCACCAGTGGGCACTCGACCACAGAACCCTTGACCTGAGAGAGACGTTCCTTGACCCGCTGCAACGGAATGCCTGGCACAACATGTCCTATCTTCACCTTGGGCACGTAATTCTGTCCCTCCTTGAGCCACTCGACACACCATCAACACACGCACGATGACGCACCTCATAGGACGACCACGATCGCACGAGGTTCGTTGGCACAGGCCGGAACAGCTCGGTGAATATCTCCCTGTTCTTACGTGCCGTGTTGCACAACAGATCAAGTGTTTCGTCCGCAAGTGGGTCGGCAACCGCAGCATCCTCGGGTAAATACGTCTCGTCCACATTGGGCATCGGGGCTGGCCGCATGAACAAGTCTGGACTAGCAGTCGTGTTTTGGGGCTCGATAAGACCCAGGTGTTCTGCAATCAACAGTCAGGCCCATATGTGACATTGCATCAGGGCTGCCGTCTTACCCCTAAACAGCTTCCGTCTCAACGTAGCAGCAAATCGTGCCGCTGCGTAGGGATGTCCGTCCATTGTCGACTGAATCACATCGTCATCCTCCACCACTAGCGCAATCTCAGAGTCCCCATTGCCCTACGCAATGCCATCAGCCCGAGGCAGCACACACAGCCCAGCACTCACCTTTTGACTCCGGTCGTTGAGGTTGGCAGACCCCATCTAGACCATCTTGTCAGTCCCAATCATGTGCACAACATTAAAATTGGCACCCACAATAACACGTCTGTCATCCACGATCATGACTTTGCTGTGAATATAAAGCAGCTCCGAGACATAACTGACCCACTTCTTTAGCCTTCATCACCCACCAGACGCGAGTTCACGCACCAACTGAGCTCCTCCTCTTCCGACCCCATCCACGGCTCATCCAGTAACGAATGCCTCCCTTGCAACGCATGGTGCGCCACCGAGTCTGCCACCATCTCATCCGACCGCAGGTCCTGCGCACCAGACTCAAATCGCGCAATGACCTCTCTCGCAGCTTCGATGGACTCGGGCAGAGGCACCTTGTCCTTTTTCACGGACGTCTCTTCCGTGATAGCAATCCCGGCCTTCGTTTCCTGGGGAACCTTGATATAGACCTCGCGGGGGACGTCTTTGCCGAACAGATACTTCCCTACCCACTGACGCGCCAGCGCGATCTGTGCTTCGTGGAACGTCACACCGGAGGCCCTCTCCATTTGCGCAATCAGGGTCGCTGTCACATATGGAAGCGTCAAGAACCCTGACGGTAGGGGAAACAATTGACGGACTCACACTGTGGGGAATTAATCCGGTCATATGAACGCAAGTGGAAGAATCGGATATAGTCCATCCTAGCGGTCATCATCAAACCCTGAACATGCGCGAAGATAGCGCTCAAAATACCCACGGCTCGTACCCCGCTCTGCGAATCTCTTCGTAGATACTATGACCACCCCTGTTTATGGTTCGATACTGGGCTGCCATGATCGTCTTCAACGCGGTCTCGTTCTTGATGTCCCCTGCGAATCCTGGGACCTCAGGGAAGACAACGACGACCTACACCATGCAACAGTTAATCCCGTGTTAGCGAGCCCTGATCACCCCCATTGATTCGCTGCCCTGACCTTGAACTTCTTTCCGGCCCGAGCAGCCTCGAGGATACGCTCTACCAACGCCTTGGCAATTTGGTTCTTCACCGGGCCATCATTTCGAGTGTTCGATATACTGTATACAGCATGCTCAGCAACCCTGGCGCAAACCTGAACGGAGCGTAGCGTACAAGAATTGATTCTCTGTTGACGCGCCACATAATCACCACGAGGCCACGGCATTGCGCCCGTCAATACCGAATGGAGACGATGTAAGCAAGGAACGGCACCGGAACCTACCGATATAGATGAAGTGGTTGGCTTCCCGAATCAATTCAATATCTAACAGAATGATAACGTGTTTACGCTCACACAGGACATAGAAGTGGAGAGGCAAGCACACGTACAAGCGTTCTGGATGCTGTGTTCCGTAAGGACGCCGTGACTCCAGTCTGACACGCTACGAACGACCTGGACGCGGCATGTCCCATGTGGCGGTGGCGCGTATGGAGGTTCAACGCTATCACCAGAATCAAGGTGAAAACGTTGTCTGAACCTTCTACCAATTCGGTGCCACTGTTCACGATAAGGATGGCCTAAAAGGAGGTAAAGGAGCATTTCAGAGTGCATATTTGGAGTGCAGGAGTTAATACGTACGAGCAACAGCTTCAGAGGGTGCAATTTCGACGTTATGGGGAAGCGCAAGCCAATCATACCTCCTGAGATAGGGGTGAATAAAATGATATGGCCGTGCTTGTTGCTACGTACGGATCATCACGGTACTGAGAAGAGATGACTGAGCTTAGGTGGCGGGCCATGTGATCCAACGCGTACCTTGCGACGTTTGACCTCGTTCCAGCGCTCTACGAAATGTTGACAGATATCGAGCACCACAGAACCGCATACCGTCATGTGAACCTACACCAACATGATCTCCAGCCAATGAACACCACTTTCCAAGAAGCGACTCACATCATGCCAGGGCATCCTCGGGGTTTCTAGAATAGAGACCATGTTACTGACATAGTTGGCGACGTCCTGGAAATCTAGGAAACGGGCATTGTTGTAGTCTTGTCCGGGGAAGAGAGTACGGGAAAAGTCAGTCGGATGAGCGTCAGACAACGGGTGATTGTGGGTATCCCAACGACCGAAACACAAGTCTAATCCTCCAATACAAGCCAGATGGTTGTCGACCACGACGACCTACATCAAAATCACGCATCAGAATACCTTGCTGTCAGCAACAATGGCGTTCGAACCTTTTCGTGATGGGACCAAAACTCGACGGTATCTGGGAGGTGTCGACTTGAGGAACACCACCACAGAGGGAACACACAAGTATCACATGCGACATACCTTTGCTACCGATATGATCGGGGTGACGCATGCACGCGATATTTGGGTGGAGCGCCTCCAACGCGGCCTGTGAGCTCGGTCACACCTTTGATTGCACATACAACAATTGTTTACTCCTTGCCTTGGTATGCTTGGAGCCCATCGTCATCGTTTGAGACACCTCTTTGTAAACGATGATATAAATCTTGACGCCCTCTTGGGCCTTGCGCTGCAACAGTCTGTCGAGGCGCCAGTCTGGATGCTCAGCCGGGGGTCGGCTAAGCAAGCGGCAATAAGCGTCCCACGTCCACACCGCAAGAATCCATCCAAAACGCCTACCGAAGGTACAGCTCCGGCGAGAGCCACCAATCCTGCCATGGTCTTTCAGCGAACGAGTCATCCGCAAGTCGGTGGAACGTCGCCCACCAAGATAAAGATCGCGTCTTTGGCGCTGTCGAGTATCTCGGACACAGCCCAAAAGTAATCCTGGCCGTCGATGTGCCTTGCCGATGGGAAAAAAAAAAAATGCGATGCTGGTTCAGACCCATTGCTGTGACGACACGCAAATGCCACGCACCACTTGATCGCGTTCTCCTGCCTCTCTCCCGCAAAGCTCTGGAATCGATGGTCAGCATTGATCCTGGCCCGGATCTCGTCGTTGAGCCTCTCTTCGGGGGTGTCATGGCGACCTGTTGATGTGCCGTAACACGGACCATGGTCAGATCGAGCTCTCAGAGCAAGTGACCACCAAGCACTCACGGTCAGTGTCCAAAAGACCTGGTAAGTGTGGACACGATCAGAGAATGATGGCATCGTAGAAGTACATTAGACGTACCGATTATCTGATCGCGCGCGCGCTCGATGCCCTCAGGGAGCCGCTCGGCGTAGTCGAGGACTTTGTCTAGGAATTTCATGGTATGGGGGAACTTCGACATAGCAGCTGACTTTAGGCTAGATATTGTTCCCGGTTAGTCCTGTTATTATTCCCGCTTAGTGTAGTGGCAGTCCAAATATTCTAGAAGTCGCCCTGTCACACATGTCAGCCTGCGGGGCCTGACAACCGAGCGGCTCTGAAATTGACATGGTGACACGGTTTCACTTGCTTGTCTTGGGAATGGTCATCGCAATTATGGATTCGACGGTCTCATAACCATTCCTGGGTCTCTATTCAAAGCCACAGGTCAGGAAGATATAACCTTGAACGGATCCGAACCACCACTCTCTAGCCCAGTCAACACAGCCTGTCTCACTGCACCCAGGTACTCCGCAAGCTTGCGCCCCTCTGGATGCAAAAAGTCATCGTAGAGCTTGTATCGCGAATCCGCGACAATGTTGACCAGTTCGAGTGCCACCTTGAGGTTCCTATCACATGCCTCAATTTCAGATGCGCCACTGGCAAGATGTGGACGAACCCTGGGATGTGCTCTCTTGAAGAGTGCAGCATAACGTGCAATCGCAGGATCAGCTCAGGTATGTAAATCTGTCGGATGCGTGACATCTCACGATGCCGGCGATCTGCGCGGGACCGTGAGGCGCAAACGTTGCGGATAACGGACAGTACTAACCTGCAGGGTTGCTCTGATCTGGGAGCATCCAGTCAGAAGTGAGCAGCTTCACAATAGACTCGTATGCTTGATCAATGAGACCCTGCTGAAGGTGAAATCAGCCGTACAGAAGCATCAGAACCATTGTTCACCTTGTAGTCCTTCAACCACGCTATCCGAGTATCCTTGTTCATCAAAGAAGCTTCCAACGATTGGCATTCTACCACTCGGTCAAGGAGATTCCATACATTGAAAAATTGTCTGTATTGGAGATACTCCGTTGCACGTTCTTCGGGTTCGTCAATGGAGGCAAGTTCATGCGGTAGCACGTCCAATAGGCCACGCGCCAAAGTCACACGTCCAGCGCCTTGGCACGGGTGAGCGAGAAACCAAGCTCAGAACGCTAGACATACCAAGGAAGTACCGCAATATCACTGTAGCTTGTTCGAGGGCAGTGTCAAAAGTAGCTTCCATGAAGGTTGTCCACTCGATAGAACGGAGCAGTAGCGCCTCCGCATCCAATGGCGGATTTTGTAGTGCAATGATCGATGGAAGTGGACCTTTGAGCTGAGGTAGCAGCTGGAGAGCGACAAGTCAGCTCAACTCGAGGGACCAAGACAACATCACGAACATCAAAGGCCTTTTCAATTGTTCGCTCGGCAGTGACAATGGCGACACGATCCACATCCAAACCATGTTCGCGTGCGCGTGTCAATGCTAGTTTTCGTTCCTTGATGTCCGCAGAAAGATCGAGAGAGGTAAGGAACATGGCATAACGCTCAACGGCATTGTCGCCCAGTGCACCAGCATACATAGCGATGAGGTCTCTCTGACCAGCACCCTAAATCCACATTCAGCATGAAGTTTAAGAATCGTCTACAATTCATTCGGACCTCGAGGACTTGAAGATATGCTTCCAGAATCACTTGGGTAGCCAGCGGTGGCACGGAAACATCAATCATTTGCAGGAAGAGACACAAGTGGGCGAAGAATCGCGTCATTGTGGGGTACCTAGCACACAAATCCATAGTCTCGCTAGAGAAGAGAGGGAGAATACGTACTCTGATGATTCAGAATCATACATGCCGTCCCTCAATCCACCTGCGAACGTTTCCAATAGTGGCTGCGTCCGGTCGAGAATGAGTGCCAATTGAGAGACATGGAACGCATTGTCGGCTGGGGGACTACTGATTCGTTGCTCAACACGAGTACCGGAGGAAAGGAAAGACATCTCACCCGTCTTCAACACTGACACCACCCAACGTCTCCAATGCAGCAGTTGCTTCCTTCTCCCACTCTTCTTCCTCCTTGTCGTCTGCATCTTCCGCTGGGATGGACAAATCTCCGAGTGTTTCCAACCCACCCTCCCAGTAGCCTCCTCCCAACTTGATCATTTCCGCGGCTTGCTTCTCTTCGCACAATATACTTATTTGAGCCCATAGATGGTCTTCCCAGGACCGACATGCTGACTTGAGGACGTTGAACGTTTGAGGAGTTGGCGCGAGTGCCGCATATAACACTCGCTCGGGATCAGA
>JBBPUK010000538.1:0-13669 GCA_038094635.1 Tylopilus cervinicoccineus
TGGTCGTCGTGGATTTTTGGTACGAGCGGAGTTGAGTGTGTCAATTCCGTGTTCGTCCGAATTAGCTATGGAGTCACTACACCACCGTAGTAAGAGATATGTCAATCTCAACGCCCGCTTCCACAGCATATCATTTCCAGTAGTAGCCACGCTCATACTACATTGGCATCAGGACGAGCTGTTTCTCAGGTTGAGACAGCGCAGTGCGATGTGTCATGCGAGGTCCACGATTGAACGCGAGACACGAACGAAACAAGTCAAGTAAGCCTACATCTTGAAGAACGCGTCGTATCTCTTCATCTACGCTGATCAAGTGCACAGGGCGTATTCCAGAAAGTTGACCGTCTTGATAGCCCCGATGATCACACTAGTCGACTGGTCGACTGGTGATGGCAGCGATGCTGATCTCCACGTCCCATCTTACCGAGGTGCAACATGGTACTATCCGCGAGTACCATAGCCCGGTTGGTGTTCCCATGTTGCAGTCTCCTTTGACCATGCCTGATACAGGGTGCCACGTACCACGAATTCATCATTCAAAATGACCCACTTTCCGAGCCAAAGGCCAGTAACTATCAAAATTCATGCAGTCTCTTTGCAAGCATGCCATTCTCTGTCCAATGGTTATCCAGCCTCCATTGATATATCCCGTCCAGTACCGCGATCTGCCTGCGTTCCTTTCTGTTTTCCTCTCTCACCTTCTCACAGCCAAAAGAAAAACGTCATTCCCTGCTCAGATTGTGCTGGAGAGATCGTTGCGGTTGGCGAAGATGCTAAAGATTGGAAAACCGGTGACCGTGTCTCGCCAAACTCAGCCGTCGACCATGTCCATAGAGATGTCAAGACAGATGGTATATTGTATTAAGGGAGTACATCAACGTGCCTGCTCATGCAAGTCGTTCGCATTGTTCCGCTTCGGTCCCTCGTCAGGATTCCTGACTATTTAACCTAGGCTTCGACCCTACCGTAAGTCACATGGTTCTTTTGTAGTCCTCTTTTGAAAGACGTTTCACTCTAGATGCGCTGCATTGACATACAATACCTTGCTTGGGCCTGTTCCCCTCAAAGGAGGTCCAACGTCCTCGTTCTTGGAACTGGGGGTACCTCCATGTGAGTGAACGAGTTTTCCTTTGTATTTCATGCAGACACTCTTGTGGCTTTGGTGCCGAGACTACCCTCGCCTCTAGTGCCACAGTCATCGTGACTTGGTCGTCTGATGCGAAACTTGAGGTTACAAAGAAGCTCGGTGTACAGCGTCTCATCAGCTACAATATGAACCCTGACTGGGAGGACGAGGTTCTTAAGATTGAGAGTCGCCGTATCATTCCATGTCTGACGGTCCATCTGACCGACCAAGACTGGGGGAGAGGTGTCGACCACATTATCGAGGCATAATACCTCCAAATCGCCATTATGCTTGGAATAATCACACATTCGGTAGTCCCAGCATGATTCCACAAGGCCGTCAGGTATGTGTTAGGACAACAACGACGCGCAAACACACCAACATTCTTTAATGTTGTGATTCAAGTATATAGCGAGTCATCTGATACGACGCCTCTCAACCGGTCACCTTCATGGTGTTGAGAGATATGTCTTTACCCCCTTACAATAGTTGACGCCTGCTGCTTACCTTGCACACTTTACTCACGGGCATATAATACAAAACCCCTTACCTTCACGGTGTTGAGAGAACTCACGGGCGTATCCAGAGCTAATAGTACGCTGGACAGGTCCACGTCATCGGATACATTGGCGGGGTAAGATACTTTTGGATCAGTGTTTCCTCACAGGTGAAAATGGTATACCTGTCCGTGCCGTGATCCATAGAGCCATGACGGTTGGTTCGGTCAAACAGTCAGTGGTGGTTTACTTTTCGGCGGTTGACGCGACACAGCCCATTGAATGGCATGTTTGAGGACATGAACTGTCTCTTTGCCGCACGTCAGATCCATCCTGTCGTGGACAAGGTCTTTTCGTTCGAGGAGGCGATAGAGGCTTACGCATACTCGGAATTGCAGAAGCATGTAGGCGAGGCTGTGACAAAGAATGAATTGATTGCAACCCAAGGAGAGCAATGCAGACGTATTTCGTTCAAAATGTTGGTGTCGGGAATGAGCAACGCCCAATCGCGGCCAATGATCGGGGTGCAGCCGAGGTGAACCGGATTGGTCTCCGAGTTTCACAACTTGCCAAGCTCGCCACTACCATCACCTTACCAGAGCGTTGCACTCCTTTCAATCTCGAGGAAGAGTGCGACGTCAAAGCTCTTGTGTTAGTGAACGAGCGTCTACTGGCGGGCGGCAGTCCAAGTTACTGGATAGAAGCCGTCGAAAGAGTTACATGTCCCACCCTGACATAGCCCTACGCACTATCGCACCCAAGTCTCGATCACGCCCAGCGTACGCTCCTCTCGTCGACCAGCACACCGTCGACACACAAGAACACGTCCGAACGCCCGAGGAAACAGACATGCATGCAGCTACACTCAGGAGTGCCGCTACTGCGCGAACCACATCGCGTCGGTTCGCGAGCGGGCATTCGAAGGGAAAGGGGAGGCAACGGGAACGGTACACAGACGAGTCGGACGAGGAAGCAACGTTGCTACTAGGACACGTGGAGAGAAGCGCGGAGGGTGACGCGGACGGCGACGACGACGGCGATATTGCCGGCGAAGGACAGGGCTCGACAAAGCTGAAGCGTTTGGAGGGATCCGGGGTGCGTCGTTTCGTTTTGCGGGACGCGCGTGGTCATCTTGGACATTGGTGTTCATATGTCGAATCTCACAGCGCTCCTCGACACATAGCAGAGGAGGAAACAGAGGAGGCAGAGACAAATCGCGTACCATCCCGTTCAGACCTCCAGGTATGCGTTCTTTGCTGGCAGTCGATTGCCGTACATGACGTGTGTCGCCTGCCCTGCCACAGCGAAATTCCAAACACGCTTCCCTCCCAACATCGTTCGCAATCAAAAGTACAACATATTCACCTTCTTCCCGGTTGTTCTATATGAACAGTTCAAATTCTTCTTCAACCTATATTTCCTGCTCGTCGCTCTTTCGCAGCTCATCCCTGCACTCAAGATTGGTGCGCCTATCAGAATATAATGTTGCCATCGTTTACCGTCGTGTCTAATGTATTTTCGACCTTGTTTAGGTTTCATATTCACATATGTTGCACCACTCGCGTTCGTCCTATCCGTCACGATGGGAAAGGAAGCATACGACGACTACAAACGTAATCTCCGAGATCGCGAAGCCAATTCTCAAAAATACCTCATATTTGACCCTCCGTCTCCTCACAAACGCATGAGTTTCCGCTCTTCCGAGTCTGCGACCTTATTCGACGCCTCTGATCCCGAACTGCAGGATCAGTCACAGCCGGATTCAGGACCACACACGCGTTCCGTACCGTCTTCGTCCCTCAAAGTTGGCGATCTCGTACTGCTTGAAAAGAACGATCGCGTACCTGCGGACATGGTTCTTCTCCGGACATCCGATCCTTCTGGAACATGCTTCATACGCACGGACCAACTCGATGGGGAGACAGACTGGAAGGCCCGCGTCGCTGTTAGCGTGACGCAGGGCCTGAAAGGGGGCGAAAGAGAGGTCATGATGCTTGAAGGAGAGGTCTACGCCGATGCTCCGATCAAGGATATCCACAACTTCGTCGGCACTATCACCGTACACGCGAAACCCGACTCGGAACAAGAGCATGAGAACTTGGTCCCGACTGTGGAGCCACTCTCAGCGGAGAACATGCTTTGGTCGAATACCGTGTTGGCGGCGGGGTCTGCTGTCGGGTTCGTGGTGTACACAGGCAGCGAAACGAGGGCGGTTATGAATACGAGTCATCCTGAGACCAAGGTTGGGCTACTGGATCTGGAGATTAACCGGCTCGCCAAGGTGTGTTTTGTTTCATGTATCACGTTGTTCAGGGACTTCTTGCGGACACACAGTACTAATGGCATGTCTTAGATCCTTTGTGCGGTCACGTTTGCACTCTCCGTGGTGCTTGTAGCGTTGAATGGGTTCCGTGGACTTTGGTATATCTATGTGTTTAGATTCTTGATTCTCTTTTCGTCCATTATTCCTATCAGGTATGTTTCCCTCTCATTTTACTGCATGTCTGCCCCCATTTTACTCTTGATTTCGGATGGCTGATCTCTTTCCAAAAGTCTCCGGGTCAACCTTGACATGGGTAAAACGGTATATGCACAGCAAATCATGTCGGACAGCGAGATTCCAGGTACGATTGTTCGTACAAGTACACTCCCAGAGGAACTTGGAAGGATGGAATACCTACTGAGTGACAAGACGGGGACACTCACACAGAACGGTTCGTGTTCTTGTCATGTCCTGTTCAAGCGCATGATTGACAGAAATTACACTAGAGATGGAAATGAGGAAGCTACACATGGGTACGATTTCTTACGGGTATGACTCGATGGACGAGGTTGCGCATCAGCTCGCGATGGCGTTTGGAGCTGAACAAGGTATACTCGCATCGTTAAAAGAATGATCTTGAGATTTATGAAATCGCAAGGTCCCAGATCAGCATCGATTGCGACGGGTGCACAGCTTGCCACCCGTGGCCGCAGAGATATGACTTCCAGGCTGCGAGACGTCGTCCTTAGTCTTGCGCTGTGTCACAATGTATGCGTTCCTCTTTTCTCGCTTGCGCGATTATTGACCACGTTCCTGCGCAGGTTACTCCTGTGAGGAACGATGACGGTACGATAACCTATCAAGCATCTTCCCCCGACGAAGTCGCCATCGTCAAATGGACAGAGTCGGTCGGTCTGACGCTCGTCGCGCGGGACCGTACTTCGATAACCCTACAAACGCCTGCCGGTTCCTCGCTCAACTACGACATCCTCGAGCTCTTTCCCTTCACCTCCGAGTCAAAGCGCATGAGCATCATCGTCCGAGAGGCTCACTCGGGTGACATTTTGTTCTTGCAGAAAGGCGCGGATGTGGTGATGGGACGGATCGTGCAAAAGAACGATTGGCTCGAAGAGGAAACCGGGAACATGGCGCGCGAGGGACTGCGGACGCTGGTGGTCGGCAGAAAGCGATTGACGGCGCAACACTATGCGGCGTTCAAGCAGCGGCACCACGAAGCGAGCGTCAAGACCGAGGGCAGAAACGAAGCGATGGCGGCTGTCGTCTCGGAGTACTTGGAGAGGGATCTGGAGCTGTTGGGGTTGACAGGTGTCGAGGATAAGCTGCAGGACGAGGTCAAGTCGTCGTTGGAATTGTTGAGGAACGCTGGGATCAAGATTTGGATGTTGACGGGCGACAAGATCGAGACAGCGAGGTGTATCGCCATCTCGACGAAACTGGTCGCAAGGAATCAGTACATTCATGAAGTTGCGAAATGTGAGTCGGACATTGTGTTTTTCATTTAGCTGGTGCTGAGCGGGTGGTTAGTGAAAACCTCAGATCAAGTTCGCGACGAGCTCGAGTTTTTGCAGTCAAAACTCGACTGCTGTTTGGTCATCGATGGTGAATCCCTGCAGGTACGTTGCCTCCCCCCCCTTGTGCTCGTTCAATTAAGCTGACGTTTGTCGTGGCAGCTCTGCTTGAATTTGTACAAGAACGAGTTCATCGAAATCACTACGAAGCTGTCCGCTGTCGTCGCTTGCCGCTGTTCACCTACGCAGAAAGCAGACGTGGCGCGTCTCATTCGTCACTACACCAAGAAGCGGGTATGTTGTATCGGCGATGGTGGGAACGACGTGAGCATGATACAGGCTGCAGACGTCGGTGAGTCTTTGACGGCCCTACTCTTTCGCCTCCCGGAACTCATGGCTTTCTAGGCATCGGGATCGTAGGCAAGGAAGGAAAACAAGCTTCTCTCGCTGCCGACTTCTCCGTCACCCAATTCAGCCATCTCACCAAACTCCTCATGTGGCATGGCCGCAACTCTTACCGTCGTTCCGCCAAGCTCGCCCAGTTCGTCATCCACCGCGGTCTAATCATCTCGGTGATGCAGGCCGTGTTCTCGGCCATCTTTTACTTTGCACCAATCGCGTTATACCAGGGATGGCTCATGATTGGCTATGCGACGATCTACACGATGGCGCCCGTGTTTTCATTGGTGTTGGACACGGACGTGAACGAAGATTTGGCGTTGATATACCCCGAGTTGTACAAGGAACTTACAAAGGTATGCGCTCGAGTTCTTGTCTGCGTGCGTTCCGCCTGAACGCGAGTTCTTACCACAACTTTATTTTCTTCAGGGCCGAGCACTCTCCTACAAGACATTCTTCCAATGGTTGATGATCAGCGTATACCAAGGTCCGTCTGGGCGGTGATCTGCATTCCAAAACCGTCCTGCTCACACGCTCGATTCGTTCCGTGTGTGGAATTCCAGGCGCGGCTATCATGCTCGTCTCCCTCGTCCTCTTCGAGAACGAATTCTTGAACATCGTCTCCATCTCTTTCACCTCGCTCGTTCTCAATGAACTGATCATGGTCGCCTTGGAGATCACGACTTGGTACGCCTCCCCCCCTCCACCCCACTCCGTTTACTCTCATACGTGCCCGCGTTCCTGGTTGACGGTATATCCCTCCCTCTTCCTGGGATGCATAGGCACACGTACATGGTCATCTCCGAGGTGGTCACGCTCTTCATCTATGTCGTGAGCATCGCGTTTTTGCCAGCGTACTTTGGTACGTGCCCCCCCCTCTCTCTCTCTCTCTTTTCGTTCCCGAGGTTGACGCATCTCTCCAAATTCACCCCCCCTCCGCCTCTTGCCGTCTCCCGCACACAGACCTCGAATTCGTGGTGTCCACTCGTTTTGCATGGAAAGTGGCCGTCATCGTGGCGGTCAGCGCGTTGCCGCTATACGTCGTCAAGCTGATACGCAGTCGGATCTCGCCCGCGGTGTCGAGCAAGTTGCTCTAGCCCCCCACCCCACCCCTCTCACACCACGCGGTCGTCGTCGTCGTCGTCGTCGGGCACCATCGTTCCGTTCGTTCTTTTTCTTTTTCTTTTCTTTACTGTGGCGTCACAAGTATGTAACTTATGCTGTGAGGACTCGCGCGCACGCAATACAGAAAATTTTTTCAAATCTTTATGATGTATTTCTGCTTTGTTTACCTCGAGCGTTACCATCGACCATGGAGATGAAGCACAGGGGAGAGAGAGCTCGGTGAACGAGAGGGAGGGGGGAGGGGGAAGGGGGGAGGATACAAAAAGGAACGTCTCGAGATGTGTCAAAAGAGGGAAACGCAAGTGGAAACAGAGAGATGGTGGACTAATTGAAGGGTTGTACTACACTGATTAGGTAAAACAAAGTCAGTTGCCAGCGTGAGGTGGTGGCGGAGAGGGATTGATGGGATGAACAAACGCGTTCGGGTAAAAGCCTGCGGCGGACGGCCAGGATGGTTCAGGACTGATGTTTCCCCACAGAGAGCCACCACCGACCGGGGGTGGTCGCGGTGAGCCAAAACCGGGTAAAGGTGCAGGAGCACCCCAGGGCGGTCGTGCGTCAACGCCAGCACGAGGACTGCCAGTCGTGGCCCAGGACTGACCGACGGCACCAGGGACCGCACGTCTGCTGGGAGGGGGGACGACCTCGTCATCATCTGCCGCGAGGGCAGATGATCCCAGGATGCCCTTTGGACTGGGAGAGCGACGGACTGGTGAACCAGACCCCGATCCCGGTGCTTCGCCAGTGGCGGGTCGTGCAATCGGTGCAATCGGCGCTGGTGGCGCAATTGGTGCGATGGGGACCGGCCTTGCAACAGGGCCTGGACCGGACTCCGGCATAGACGGCTTTCGGGATGGAACAGCGGCGAGTATCGTCGGGGAGGCTAGGGGGTTCTGAACCGCTTTCGACGGCGGTCCTATAGGCGCAGGTTGAGAGAGTCCACGGTTAAAAGGCGAGTCAAACGATGAAGGGGATCCAAAGCCTCTCGGGAGAGTGGAGGGGCCCAATGAAGGAGGTGGCATCGAAGGTCCAGGTCCAAATACTCCGAACGGGGGAGGAGGCGCATACGGAGGGAGTGTAGTCGGTGGTGGAACCATCCCTGGAGCTGGTGCGTACACAGGAGCTACCGGCGGTGGGAAGCTATTCGGAGCAGAAGGAGCAACAGGGGTAGCAGGTTGAGATGTCGTAGCCAAGGGGCGCTGGGGGGTCGCGCGACTTGGAATCACTACTGGCGTGGCCGTAGCAGCGGGCTTGTTCAGTATCTTCTTCGCAGAGCCATTAGTGCTCTGTGAACGCTGAGTGGGGCCCGAGGCACGAGGAGAGGTAGGCTGGCGAGCATTCTTGGCTGCAGCACGTTGCTGTTGCGCAAGACGTTCCTTCTCAGCCTTCTCCTCTCGTTCCTTGGCCAGTTTCTTTTCACGTTCCTCCTTCTCCTGCTGCTCCTTCCTAGCAGCCTCGCGTGCCGCCTTCTCAGCAGCAGCCTTAGCCTCCCGTTCTTCCCTAGCTTTACGCTCCTTCTCTTCTCTTTCGCGCCTTTCCTGCCTTGCTTTTTCCTCCTTTTCTTTGCGCTTGCGTTCCCGCTCAGCCTCACGTTCCCTCTCCTCTGCAAGACGCTTGCGACGCTCTTCCTCTTTGCGTTGCTTCTCCTCTTCAGCAGCCTTGCGAGCAACTTCGCGCCTAGACTTTTCCTCCTCCCTTTTCTTGCGCAGCTCTTCCTCGTGTGCCTGTTGCTTGGCCTTCAAGGCTGCCTCTTCAGCCGCCTTTTCCGCAGCCTTGGCTGCTCGCTCTTCCTCCTTTGCCAATTTCTGCTGCCTGAAACCACACTTGAGTAACACCGCGCGAAACGGAGTGAAACACACTCCACCTTTTCTTGTCCTTTTTTTTCTGGTTTTGCGTCTGCTTCTTGGCCTCCCGCTCCTTCGTGAGCTTGTCTTCGTCCTCTAGCTCACGGAGTAGCTGCTGTTGACGCTCCTGGGCGACCTTTTCGCGGTACGCTTGAAGGACACGTTGCTCGAACATGCGGGCTGCAAAAATGGAAAACATCCGCTTTCCCTCCTCCATCTTCTGCTCCTCGGTCATGACCTTCATGTGATAAAGAACGCTGAGCGCAAGGAGGGAAAGCGACCATTGAGAGATCTCACCTCCTCGTCATCATCCTCATCCTCGTCTTCCTCCTCATCGTCGTCCTCGTCGCCCTCCTCATCTTCCTCGATGTCACTGTCATCCTCGACATCCGCTGCGGCCTCCTCCTCACGCTGCATTCGACGCTCAGCAAGTTGCTCCATCATCTCCAAAAACTTCTGCCCATCGTTTTTCAACAGATCGTCGGCGACGGTCAAGATATTGTTAGGCCCTGTGACAAAGATGAGAACAAAAAAAAAAAGAGTGAAAATGCAGACGAGGAGTGACGTCGTACCTGTTACAGTGAGGCTATTACCCAAATTAAATAGCCCATCTCGTCCGTTCGCTTTGGTACCGTTCACCGGCCTACGCCCGCGTGAACCGGCATTTCTCCGATCTCGAGGTTTCACTTCCTCCTCTTCCTCCTCCGCACCCTCCTCCCCTTCCTCCTCTTCTTCTTCCTCGTCATCCTCCTCGTACTCCTCCTCGTCATCATACTCCTCGTCATCCCCCTCGTCGTCGTCAAACTCACTCTCGTGTTTGGAAGGTTTTCGGCCATTGGTCAAAGCGGGTGTTCTATTTGACCGTGGAGGATGATGTGTAGGTTTAGTATGTGGATGGCCTATGACAGCACCGTTCTTGTCGAGTTCGACGCTGCCAGGAAAAGGACCAGGCCCAGGTGGGGGTGGTATGGTGCCGCCGGAATTGACATAGCGCTGCTGATAGTTCGCGTACTGTTCTAGCTCCTCGTAATAAGCATCGTACAGTACCTCAAGCTCTTCTTCGATCGCATGTCTAAAAGGCCGATGTGCAATTTTTTTTTTCGGACCCGATCGAGGACGAGGAGGACAAGGGAGAAAAGGCCAAAAGTCATGACACGTCAGCGATTCGTTTAATTTAAACCATCAGGACGAGTGGAAAAGGGTACCAACCGCTTCCGGCCACATACAGCACAGCTACAGCTATGCTTCTGTTGTTCCTTCATCTTCTTCAAGACGGTGTCCTTCTCGATCTTGACCAAACTGCGACGCTCGTCCTCTCCCAGACCGAGCCAAAACTCTTTGATCCGTTCGCGCTCTTCCGTCGTGCTCGTGCTCCAGATCTTGCTGTTATTTTGAGAACCCTTGGCGGAACCTGAGCCGGCCGGTGGACGAGGTTTGTGAGGGGCAGATGCATTGGACGATGGCGGCGATGGGTGGTGGTGTGCGTGATTATGCGAATATGAATGGGCTGTTGCCGGAGCCTTTGATGCAGCTCGTGCAGTCCTGGCAGGCTGCTGGCCGTTACCGGGGACGGCTGCGGCGGCGGTAGTGGTGGTAGCTGCTGCTGTCGGCGCATACGACATTGGCTGTTTTCCCTGGGCTCTGGAGCTTGGCGGAGGGTTTGCGGAAATGTTTTCTTTTGTCGCTGGTCGCGCTGCAGGCATGGCGTTGGCGGTGAGAGGAGGACGCTTTGTCAAATCCACCGTTGCCGTGGGACGTCCCCTGCCCTTTTCCGGTGCCGGCTCCGGTGCCGAGCCTGCCGAACGCACATCTGGCGCGGGTGCCGACTTCGGCACGGAAGGGGCCACCGGAGCATCGGCCGGATTCTTAGCCGCGTCTTTCCTCTTTTTCCGCTTGTTTGGCTTAGTAGTCTCAGCAGCCGCTACTGGCTCAGGGGGACGAGTAGTAGTGCTAGTCTTACTGCTCACGTCGGTGCCCCCCCGCGGTCCTGGCCCCGTCGCCGTTGGAGATCGAGCAGCTGTCTCTCCGTAACTCAGAACAACGTGGGCGACTGCATCAGGATTCGAAGGATGGGGCCCAGCGGGAGGGCAGGACGGGTGAGGCTGCAGGTCAAACTCGTCTTCCAGGTCTTCGTCCTCAAAGTTGCCGTCCACCTCATCCTCGCTGTAATAGTCGTCCTCCGCAAACTCGTGCTCCCCGCCTTCGAATTCGTTGAGAAGCACGACGTTCGTCTGCGGCAAGGGACCACGAGGAGGCTGGCCGGGCGCAGGGGGCATTGCACCCAGTGCTGCAGCTGCAGCTTGCTCCACGGACAGTGTGAAGGCGGGATCGGAAAATATGGATGGATCAAAGGGCAGCGGTGGGTATGCGCCTGGGGGGTATCCTGGAATGCCCTTTGTGGCCATCGTCGCTGTCGCTGTCGCAGTGCCATTTTTGAGGTACGTATCTGACTGCACCATCTGCTGGGCGATATTGTACATGGTTTGTGCCTTGGAGATCCTCATCAGTAAGCGGCACGCGACAAACTGGCAACCTCACTCACGAAATTTTTGATGTGAGGCGGAAAAGACGACCAATATTCATCGTCGGTCAACGCTGGACCGTTGGTTCCGTTATGTTTGGGAAACGGAGGCTGAGAGCTGGGATGCATCGCTTTCGCTCCGGTTCGACCATTTGATTGTACCTCGATATTGCGCCAATGCAAGTCGTTCGGGGTGGCAAGGATTTCTCCGTGTAGCTGGGTGGTCACTCCAGTACCAGGACGAGCGAATGCAGTGGCAGATGTCGCGACATATCCGGTGGTGGTGATATGCACAGACTCGAGCTGGGGAGAGAGACCACTTGTGGGCGGCAATGGCGTGACGGAATCCTCGAGGCCGGGTACGTCATCGTAAGGGTCACCGTTCTGGACCGCAGCGTTCTGGGGTTCTTTGCCCTTGCCCTTCTTCTTTTTGTGCTTCTTGCCATTCGCTGCAGGCGGTGCCGGCTGCACGGGGGTAGAAAGTGTTGGGGAGCATGAGTTTGGAGCGGAGGAGAAGGGAACTGCGGGCTGTTTGGCCTTTTGCGACTTTCCTGCTGCCATTCTATGCGATTTGGGGCTCGATTCACGACCACATGCTGTAAAGTGCGGAGGTGCTCACATGAGGTATCAAGCTACCCAAAGGGGGCGACGAGGGGGCAGGATGATGATGTACCCTGCGTGTGAGCTGTGAGAGAGACGGGATGTATGCGATCTTGGATGTGGAGTCGTGCGATGGAGGGTGGGGAGGACAAGGACGTACACAGACAGCGGTCGAGTTGTTCGCCCTGATCACTTTAACACGCCCAAATACGTCTATCGGCAAGCGCCGTCGCACGTGACATGGTCACACCGGATAACGGAACAGCGGAACGGACCCCGACGCCGATCCCAGCCATCCTGCCCTCCAGTCTACTCGAGCACAAGTCGCGGAGAGTCGTCTGTCGAAGTAGAATCGTTCACTACGCTCCTGCTTACCTGTCTATCTTGTGGCTACTCGTCCTACCGTAGCTTCGTCTGCTGACATCTGCCGCGTCCTCACGCCTCACCCGCAAGTCGCGCTCCCGGCATACGATTGTGTCTGTCCTCCAGACACCGGGGGGGACCAAAAAGTCGACCCAAGAATTGTAGGGTCGACCCTCACACCTTACACCTGCTCCGAGGTGGCCATCTGCGTTCAAGTAACACAAGCGGAAAGGAAACCAAACGCCCCGTACCGAGACAATAGCTGATACACCGAGTATCTCGTGCTTGGCTCAAACTATCGTACGCCGTCAGTTGCTCATGGAGAGTGTTTTACGAGATCATCCGTCGCAAATGCAATGATCTCCTCACCAGTCGGCCTCTCCACCACATTCCTAAACGAGGACCAGCACCGTCGAATGAACTCCCATCGACAGTCCGTGACCCGTGGATCATTCGGCCGCGCAGGCGTCTCCCCTCTGAATATCGCAGCAATTATCTGCCCGTCGCGGGAATAGTAGTGATACGGGACCTTTCCAGACAGAATCTGCTCAGTGTCACATGCGTTGTCATGTGTCTGACAAGTAATGTGATGCAGTGATGCAACACACCTGCAACATAATGCCACCGAACGAATATATGTCACATTCTGCTGTTGGGCTGGTATGCTGAGTCTTTGCATCTCCGTGATCGACAAGATCAAGCAGTTCGGGTGCTGCCCATCGTAGTGTACCTCTTGGTTTTCCGGTGGAGGAGGTTGCAAATGTTGCTCCCCCCACTCCATCTAGTACCGTCGACAGACCAAAGTCCGCGATGTACGCTCTGCCATTTGCGTCAATGAGCACATTGGACTACATGATTAGTTCGTAAGAACGTGCTTGTGAACGTGAACAATACTACATACACCAGATAAATCACCATGCACAATGGATTGTGAATGTACTACCAGAGAGGATGCTTCCTGTCAGTGACATGTACATAGATTGTCGCGGGGCGCTCACGGTACTGCAAGCCAGAAGCGACGTCATGAATCTACACCATCGAAACGATCGGTATCTTACACCAGCTGCTTTGAATACGTTGACATACCAGAGCAAGAACTTGCCGAATTTCCAGTTCAGCACTGCAGCGTTCCAGATACGACGTCAGTGCACCATTGTCGAGCCACGGGCACACCATAGCAGGAAACGGTCCGAATCCCGAGGTTGTCCCAAACAGTGGCAAAACGTTTGCGTGTCTGAGTTTCATCCATATTTTGACCTCGCGTCGCAGTCTCTGAAAACCCCAGTGTTAGGGACGAAATGTATGGCAGATTGCTTCTATATGCACTTTTGTTTTTTTGAGATGGTCGCCCTCGGAAGAGTACACTTTGATCGCCTTTATTGCGACCTAAGCCATGTCAGTA
>JBBPUK010000539.1:0-13651 GCA_038094635.1 Tylopilus cervinicoccineus
GAGTGGAAATTAAAGGGCACTAGGTCAGAGCACAAATGAAAAGCAGAAATGAAAAAAGACCCAATCAGAAAACTAGTTCCTGTGCCTTAGAAGTGCAATAGATTCCAGAACCTACTGCTAAGGGCAATAGGTGATGCCATAGGATGTACTTCATTACCTGTGCTCTGTCTAGATGGTCTTTGGACTCTTCAATATCTAGCATCTCCCAATGTCATCACATGACTGATCATATGAACTGTGAATAAAATAAGTGTGTCCATGCATGAAGAGAAAGTGGTCATGAAAAAAGAAAATATATATGATACCTTGGGCAACTAGTGCCCATGCAACATGACTATAATAGGAAGGGGAAAGGCATCACTAGTGGATTGAACACATATCCACAGAAGGAAGGTCACCAGTGGTAGAATACAAGAGGAAGTCATTAACATATGACTGGACAACAGAGATCTCCCTTAATGCATGTTGAAGTAAATACAAGACATATGGTGAATTATGAAATGCATAAGTAGGAAAGGAGGAAAAAGAGTGGGGGCATATAAAGAGAACATTCTGACATATAACAGTGTTCTTATTGATGACTTTGGCTTAGTAACTAAGAATCTCAAACTTCTAAATGAATTTCTAGAATCTATCATCAAGTTTACCTTCGGAGAGTTTCTTGAACTTCTGAAATAGAGTGGTGAGTTTCTGCCATACTTTCATCTAAATGTTGAAGAGGTAAACGATGATATAACCTCTAAAATCAGACAGATCTCACTTGATAGAGCTTGAGTTCATAGGTCATGTGGAGTATGTAGAGTGAAGAGTGAAGTGAATGAGCTCATAGAGGTGCTTTTATTCCCTTGCCTTAGCTAGTAGATAGAGGGGGAAAACATCAAGAGAATAAGCTGGGAAGTTAGCTATTCATTCTGGAGATTTATATAGGCTGGGTCTGTATAGCCACCTGTACACAGACCATATAACTAAATATAGAAAACTTCTATATATGGCTATGTAGTAGTAGAGATTATTGAAGCTGTTCCACAGTCTAAAGCAGAGATTAACTATCACCTCCTATATGGTATCTTCTATCAAAAAAAAAAAGCATCTGGAAGGATCTAGATGAACAGAAATGAAAAAGGTGCACTGGGCCATGCATGAAAGAAGTGGACCATATTCAAAAGCCCAAATAGAAAGCTAGTTCCCATGCTTCAAGAAGTGCATAGAATGTTTCAGAACTTATTACCAAGGGTGACAGGTGACTCTATACAGGGTACTTTGTTACCTGTGCACTATCTAGGTGGTCTTTGGACTCTTTAATATCTAGCATCTCTTGGCATCAGCACATAACTAATCATGTAGGCTATGAAAAGAAAAGAACAAAAGTTTATATCTCCAGAGAAGAATAAGATAGGGTGCATATTCTTAGGGGCACAAGTGCTTATGTGACATAACCATAATAGAAGATATCTGTGAAGTTCTCTGTAAATTTAGCAAAGATTTTCTCAAAGGCTATAATAGAGATGTTCACCATCTTGTCATATCAGGCTTCAATAAGGTGATTGGTTTGGCTGCCTTGGAGTTCACTAAGGAAGACCACAATCTTGGCCTCATTTATAATATAGAGTGTGGGATTGATAGTAAAGTAAGCATTCATAAACTTAATCCATTAAGAGGCATCTTCAGCATTGCTACTGAAGTTGGACAGGAGGGCAGCCTTGAGTTCAGTTGTTATAACTGCAATTGGGGATGCTGCTGGTGGGTGTTATGTGTTGATGGTCCACACACTCATTTTTTTTCATCATATCTTCTCTTTTACTTATCTTCTTGATTCCTTCTTAGCATCACATCTTCTATTGATGGAACATGCTGTTTTGTCACCTACAAATCACAATGCCTTCCCAAACCTAGGCATTCTCCTTTTTACCTCCTATTACTTACCTTCCAACATCATCAGAGGACTTGTGACTCCATCCTCCATTTCTGGTAAATCTCTATATATACTAGGAATGGTCCTTTGCTACTCTGATATGTGACTGAGATCTATTCTTGTACTTTATCACCAGTGGCCTTTCCTCTTTCTGATATGTCCTCAGGCCACTAGTAGTGTCTTTCTCTTATCCAGTAGTTTTCTTTCCTATTATTTGGTCTATGCATAGGGAGTCCACTCTATAAATAGGGCTCTCTAGCTATAGTAGTACTTTAGCTTGTTCTACACAATCTACATGCTAGAACTTCTCCTCAGAATAGCCAGTTGCCTTACCCACCTTCTGAGTATTCTCTACCTCTAATTATCAACATTCTCATTAGGAGTTCTTCCCTTTCAGTAAAAGGGACTGTTCTAGCAATCATATTTCACCATTGCTAATCATCTATAGGAAGGGCTATGTCATCTATGCCACCACTAGGTCATCCACTGATATAACCCCTAGAACAACCCAAGGCAATGGCCAAGGGAAGACATGCATAGGAGCCATGTTGATGTCTGGCTAATATTACGAGTCAGGGAGTTCTTTTCATTCATCCCCACTTCTTTTCTTCATTTCCTATTTATGCCTCTACAATTCCCCTTACGTCTTATATTTGCTGCAGCATGCGATGAGAAGAACCTCTATCATGCAATCATATACTGATGACCTTATTCTATATGCTAGCACTAGTGGTTTCTCTCTTCCAGTTATATCTTCAGACCACTGGTGACACCCTTCCTTTACTAGCAATTATCTTTCTTGTTAGTCTGGTTCATGCCCTGTTGATATATCCTATAAATAGGGTCCTCACATGTACTAGTACTCTAGCTTGTTCTATGCAATCTACATGCTAGAACTCCTCCTCAGAATGGCTGATTGCCTTATCTGCTGTCTGAGTAACCTCTACCTTTAATACCATGATATTCTCCTTAGGAGTTCTTCCCTCTCAGTAAAAGGGACAATTCTTACAATCATACTTCACCGTTACTAAGAGTTTACAGGAAGGGCCACATGTTGTATATGCCACCACTAGATCGTCCACACAACGAGAGTGCCGAGACTAGCATCTATACAACTAGTGAGAGTTGCCATCTGGACGCTGCACTAACTACATTGCTATCCATGGGTATAGGTCTGCTCAGAGGAACCATCTATTATCAGAGACAGTTGCCATTCTGTCTAGTTGTTTTAGTATGTTTGCATTAGATGCCATCGCACCATAACAAAAGAACAAGCTCGTCAAGTTATCCCCTGCTCTTCAGCAGAAGGAATCCCCCATCGTCTTCACCCTGTCATACCACTCCCCACCAAACCACTCAGACTCTGAATCGGACTCATCATCCAGACTGATCTATCGCCCTCTTTTAAATTCTCGAACTCCTATTGGATGACCCCCTATATCCCAGAATCTACCATTATAGGCTCTGACCCCCATTCCAGTCATAGCAGTACTGCCAGTGATTGCTCATCCTAGGATCACTCTACCACCTCAAGGACTTATCCTGCTAGGCAGACCTTCTATTCTCCCTAGACCCACCTCAGATGACAATGACAAGATGTCTACAGAACTGAAAGGTGGACTATCTGAAGATTTTATAGGAGAGGCTGATGATGCCAACCGTTGGCTTTTAGCTATCAAGGCTTACTTAGAGATCAATGTGCTGGTCTATATGATAGAGGCATCAAAGATCATGTTACTACTTAACAAGATAAGCAAGGGGCACAGTGCCCACTTCGCTAAGGCATGGTATAGAACCATGGCCAAGAATCCCACTACCTCCAAAATGTTTGACAAAGTATCGAAGGACTTTATCAAGACCTTCCTCCCCATAGATTTGAAACAGAAAGCTCGCTATGCAGTAGCCAAGCTTTGGTAGAATACATGAGATGAACAAGGCTTTTCTAAGTATGTCACTGACTTCCAGTTAGAAGCAGCCAAGACAGTGCTAGGAGACAGATCCCTAGTGCTCATAGATGAATTCACTCAAGGACTAGACAAGGACCTCACATAGATGATACTCTCCATGGAAAAGGTACCTGAAACACTTAGTGTATGGATACAAGCTGCTAGCAAATTTCATGCTCAGAAGGAGCAACTCTGTTCTATTCACAACCTCCAGAGAGGGGGGTCTAGTGCTTTATCCTTTATCTATAGAGATCTAAATGCCATGGATGTTGACACAGTAAATTTGACTCCAGTGCAATGGGCTGACCATATCAGGAAGGGACTATGCTTCATTTGCCACAAGAAAGAGTGTGCCGCTCACAATCATTAGCACCCAGGAACCAACACTGCCTACAAGCCCTGTCCCATTACCCCTGCCCCTGCTGCAGTCACTCCATCCAGAAACCCATTCTATCCTGCTATGATTAGAATCACAGACACCACTGAAGATACACTATCCCAGTCTGCACTTACTAAGTATCTCAACACCCTCAACACCACCAAAGATATCTCCCAGAAGAAGGTCCTGCGAGTCCTCAAGACTATATACGACGAAGAAGAAGGAGCTCAAATTGAAGGAGAAACTATGGAGATCAAAGTGATTGGTCTCCAGAATTTTTGAAATGGAAGGATGCCTCAACATCTACCCTTCCCTATACTGTTGCAACTGTAATAGTATCTAATGCAAGAGCCCAATCTATATGAATCCCTTTGATCATACAGTTAGATAAAATTGTTGAAACTCACACCTTAGTAGACTGCGGTGCTACAGAAAACTTTGTCCATTTAAGGATTGTAATCAAGAACAAATTGCCTACTTGCTGACTTAAGCAGGGAATGGTAGCCTGAAACATAGATGGGAGCATCAACAATTCTGGACTGGTCAAACTCATAGCCTGACTACCCATCAAGATTAAAGACTGGAAAACCACTGAAGATTTCCTAGTGCTTGAATGCAGAAAAGAAGATGTTATCCTGGGACTCTCTTGGCTGAAAAAAGTTAACCCAACTATAGATTGAAAAATAGGAACTATGTGATTCTCTCCCCCAACATTGACAAAAGAAGAACTCCTCCCTCAAAGATACATTCTCAGATATCTTGGTGCTGATCCTAGCTCTCAGCTGGAGCAGAGGTATATAAAATGGTATCACCCCTCCATATACATCAACAAACTCACCATTGCCTCTGAAATAGCCCAAGCAACTCTAAAGAAACAGGTCACCCTACCTGATGAGTTCATCAAATTTGCCACCATATTCCAGGAATCCCTAAAAGGAGAATTACCCCCAGTATGACCCTTTGACCACATCATAGATTTGAAGGAGGGGTTTATCCCCAAGGTAGCAAAAGCATATCCCTTGAATCCCAAAGAAATTGACACCTGTTGAGAATTCATTAACAAACATCTGACTTCAGGAAAAATTGTAGCCTCCAAATCTCCCCAAGCTGCCCCCTTCTTTTTTGTACCAAAGAAGGATGGATCATTACAACCCTGCCAGAATTACAGATACCTCAATGAATATACTATAGGGAATGCCTATCCCCTCCCTCTTATCTCTAATCTATTAGACTGCCTCAAAGGATCTCAATACTTCACAAAATTCGACATCAGATGGGGGTACAATAACATTTGAATCAAACCGGAAGACCAATGGAAGGCAGCGTTTATCACCCCATTCAGACTTTTTCAACCCACCATTATATTCTTTGGCCTTCAAAATTCCCCCATGACTTTTCAAGCATTCATGAACTATATCTTCTGGGATTACATAGCTGAAGGATGGGTTGTCATTTACATGGATGACATACTCATCCACTCTGTAGATTTGAAAACCCACTATATGCACACCAAATTAGTATTACAACGTCTTGCTGAGCAGAAACTCTATCTCAAATTATTCAAATGCTCTTTTGATGTCCCTGAAGTTGAATATCTAGGGATGATTGTCAGCCACAATAAGATTATGATGGATCAAGCCAAACTGGCTGCCATCAAGAACTGAAATACCCCTACCAATGTTAAAGGAGTGCAAAGCTTTATTGGCTTCTGCAATTTTTACAGAAAATTCATCCCTAAGTTTTCTGAAGTAGCACACCCCCTTTTAGACTTGATGAAGAAAAATACCCTTTGGAACTGGACAGCAGACTGTGAGTCTGCTTTTCATGTACTTTAATAAACATTTACCTTGGCCCCAGTCCTTAACATGCCCAACCTCTCTCAACCTTTCTTTCTCATAACCGACACATCACTGGTCACCACCAGAGCAGTACTTATGCAGAAAAATACCAACAGTGACTTCCACTCTTGCACCTACCTCTCCAAGACCCTTGAAGACACAGAAAGAAATTATGACATTTACGACCAAGAACTTTTAGCCATTATCTATGCCCTGGAGGAATGGCAACAATACTTGCTAGGGACCAGCCACCCCATTATAGTTATCACCAACCATAAAAACCTCACCTACTTCAAACAGCCCAGAAAACTCTCTCATCGCCATGCTAGATGGCAGGTCTTCCTTCAGAACTTTGACCTACTCTTTCAATATATACCAGCCTTCTCTCTTGCACCCACAGATGCCCTTTCTCACATGCCTTCTATGGATATCTCCAATGACAATGACAAATTGCAACTTTTGCCTGGCGATCTCTTCCTCAATGCTATTGACACTGCCCTACTTGATAAAATTGCTTCCTCCTCGACCAATGACCCTGTCATCCTCTCTGCACTCCAGAAGCTAGATGAAGAGGGCACCCATTTCCATCATTTCATTTCTGCCAACTAGAGATTCGAGAATGGAAGGCTTTATTTCAAGAACTGCCTCTATATTCCCCTCTCCGAACGTTAGCCACTGGTCTCTACTATTCATGAATCGTTCACTAGAGGCCATGAGGGAGTCCATCGCATCCAGAATCTGGTCCAACATGACTTTTGGTGGCCGGGGCTTCTCTCTTTTGTTCATCACTTTGTCTCTAGATGCACTGCCTGCTAGGCAAATAAAGTAAACATTCATCCAACAGTACCCCCCTTACACCCTATACCTTTCATCTCTCTATGTCCCTTCTCCACCCTATTGGTGGACCTCATCACAGGCCTGCCCCCCACTAAAGGTTTTGATTCGGTCATGGTTGTGGTCGATCATAGTCTTATGAAGGGAGTAATCTATACTTCTTGCTGCTTCAATATCTCTGCTGAAGGAGTCACATAACTCTTTCTCGAATATGTATTTTCCTGAGTTAGTCTCCATAATAAACTAATCTCCGACCGAGGCCCCCAGTTCACCTCTGCATTTGCCAAAGAACTTGGTCAATTACTCCAATATGATATCGCACTATCCACTGCCTACCATCCTCAGACTGACAGAGAGACAGGACAAGTAAACCAAGAACTAGAAACTTACCTTTGTCTGTTCTGTGAAGGACTTCCACAACGATGGATAGACCTCTTGAAGATGGTAGAATTCCATCACAACTCCTTTGTACACTTCTCCACAAACAAAACCCCATTCTTCCTTCTCTTTAGTTACAAACCATGCATATACCCCCCCCTAGGAACCACATTTCTTCCCACCTTACAAACACAACTAGACAATATAGACTTTGCACGAAGGGAAGCTCTGACTGCACATGAAAAGATGCAGTGCCTCATGAGGGAATGAATCACTGCCCATTTCCATCCATGGAAAGTCAGAGATAAGATATGGCTCAAGGCCAGAAACCTCCGTCACTCAAACCTTCCTTACAAACTAGCCCTGAAATAAGAAGGACCATTCAAAATCACTCAAGTCCTCTCCCCCCTTGCCTATCAACTCAAACTCCTCTCCACCTAGAAGATTCATGACATATTCCATACCTTTCTTCTGACCACCTATCAAGAAACTGTGGAACATGGCCCCAACTATCTCCACCCATCACCTGATCTGATTGATGGTGAAAAAGAGTATGAAATTGATCAGATCTTGCGCCACAGAGGACCACCATCACAAAGGCAGTATCTTATGACATGGAAAGGTTACCCCAAATCAGAACATATCTGAGAACCTGAATCAAACTTAGACAATGCCTTAGAACTTCTTCAAACATATAAACAAGTCAACTACCTCTAACACTCCATGCCCACTTCCTCTTCTGACTATACGTTAGCTGATTTAATCCCTTTACAAATTGTCTTCCTCCTCCTTATTCATCTCCTCCACTTTATTCTCTTGATAACTGTAGTCCCCCTCCTCTCCCACTATTTTCAAAACTCCACCCTTTGCCACATTTAAATTATAACTCGCTCAAGAACCTCCCAAATAACCACTGGAAGACATCCCCCTCAAGTTCATCTAAATCAACTCTCACACTCATCTGTCAATCTCCATCAATTGACTGATGCAGACATAAACCAACCCTTCTTTACCTCTCGTCAACACACCCCCTCCTCCTTGGAAGATCTTCTATGAATGGAAAGGGCTCTTTAAGACTCCAGATTGGCCTTGTCCTTCGAGGCATTGATCAATAAAGAATCTCCACTAGCCCTCCTTCACTCCACATTTTTACAAACTTCCCAACTCGCTCTCATTGCAGCTAGGCCTACCACTGATGCATCGGAAGAGACCCACCTTCTTACCAAAATGATATGTGATATCAAGAGATGAGCACATAATCTACTACTCCTTGCTATGGACCAACTGGGACTAGCAGCATTAGTAGCCCTAGTAGAAGAAGATGCCTATTACTAAGCTTGTGTCTCACCATCCCCATCATCGTCCCCTCCATCTGCATCATTCTCCCCCTAGGAGATGGAGAAATAGTCTTATTGGAGCTCTGGGATTAGATATCTCTATGCAGAAACAAAGGGGTATACCCCCTAGCGACATCTGACAGACAATTCACCTCCGCTTGTCAGCAATGCCATTGCCTAGGGTATTCAATCTTAGATTATACCTTCTACTTCTGCCCTAGATGCATCCTCCCCCATCCAGGACATGCAGCTGCAGCCTGCCCTCACCCAGAATGGTTGCATTCTTCCCTCCTGTTCTTAGGATCACCTTATCCTATACCCATACCAGAGCCAAGATCTTTAGCAAGTAGGATCTCCAACCACCCTTTTCATCACAATGCCCAGGAGACTGCTGCCCTTATAGAGGACACACAGTACTCTCCCACTACAACAGCAAGGGAGGTTTTTGCAGATGATTATGATGATTCAACAGATGAGGTTGAGATCACAAATATTATGGGATTCCCTACCCTGGAGACTAGAGATTATTGAGATTGAAGCTGGGGAGCTTTGTCTTTATGACAGGGATAATGTTATGAGTCAGGGAGTTCTCTTCATTCATCCCCACTTCTTTTCTTCATTTCCTATTTATGCCTTCCACAACTCCCTTTACATCTTGTATTCACTGCAGCATGTGATGAGGAGAACCTCTATCATGTGATGATATGCTGACAACCTTATTCTGTATGCTAGCACTAGTGGTTTCCCTCTTCCAGTTATATCTTCAGATCACTGGTGACACCCTTTCTTTACCAGCAATTACCTTTCTTGTTAGTCTGGTCCGTGCCCTACCGGTATACCCTATAAATAGGGTCCTCACATGTACTAGTACTCTAGCTTGTTCTATGTAATCTACATGCTAGAACTCCTCCTTAGAACAGCCAATTGCCTTATCTGCTGTCTGAGTAACCTCTACCTTTGATACCATGATATTCTCCTTAGGAGTTCTTCCCTCTCAGTAAAAGGGACTATTCTTGCAATTATACTTCACTGTTGCTAAGAGTTTACAGGAAAAGCTGCATGTTGTATATGCCACCATTAGGTCATCCACATAATGAGAGTGCCAAGACTAGCATCTACACAACTAGTGAGAGTTGCCATCTGGACGCCATACTGACTACATTGCTATCCATAGGTACAGATCTACTCAGAGAAACTACCTATCGTTAGAGACAGTTGCCATTCTGTCTAGTTGTTTTAGTATATTTGCATTAGGTGCCATCGCACCATAATAGCTGAGGACATCTTGAAGCCAGAGAGGCACAACCTACACCCACTAACCTAGGGGGAGACCCCAAGCTAGGGCTCACTCTACTGAGGGGAAAACCTCAGAAGAACAGACTGAGGTTGCCCTCAGCTGTCCCAAGCTTTATATACCTTAGCATATATACATTATGTGACCTAGGCTACACTATAAGTAACTGGCAATCCTATGCCCTGTCGCCACATGATACCCCCTATTCATAATGGATCATAGCTGGACTGCACTTTACCCACTGTCTTATACCCAGCTATATGCAGATCAGGCATGGCATCAAGCCCTAAGACCTTCATATCCATACTGTCCATGCCCAGATTTCATCTTGCACTAAACACCAGCAAGATCCATGGCAGTAATTCATGACCTTTTGCAGTTATGCCCTTGTGGCTGTAATATCCACACATGGGAGTGCCAAGGCTAGCATCTACACAACTAGGAATAGTTGCCATCCAGAAGCTGTGCTGACTATATTGCTATCCATAGGTCTAGGTCTGCTCAGAGGAGCCATCTATTGTCAGAGACAGTTGCCATTCTATCTAGTCATTTTAGTATGTTTGTGTTAGGTGCCATCACACCATAACAGTGGGTTTACTGGGATTGTGGCCAGCACTATAGATGATGTGGGTGATGGTACAATAGGTACTGGGACTACTACTCCTGATGCTACTGTGAGTCAAATAGAAGTGATCTAGCTAGGTGGTTAAGATATAGCAGGGGACTAGAGTCAAGGTTGGACTAGAAGAGGTTCACTAGAATTACTGGGTGTTGCTGGGGATGATGAGTCTACCTCTATGGCATAGCAGTGAAAGGGTCTGGAGTGTAAGAGTGTGAATAAGATTACTGTCTAGACGTCTAAGTTTCTTAATCTGACTCTAAATTGAAGTTCAAAGACACTGGGAGTGCTCTATAGAAAATTTTGAACTAAGGGGAGATGTCCTACTCTATATGAGGAGGGACAACTATAGAGTCTCAATCCTTTATTATACAAGATATCAATTTTAAGTATCTTACTACTAGTAGAAGCTCAAAGGCTGCCACATTCCAGTACTATGCAAGCAAAGCAAGTGACTAGAAATGAGTCTGAGTAATACTAGACAAGGACAAGCCAATAGATAGGAGCCAAAGCCACCACATTTCTAAAGACCAAAGTGCTAGGATGAGATCTGAGTAAGACCTAGAGTGATGATGAGTTTATAGTTTAGAGGACTGCAGATAAGTGTTAAGTGGCTAAGTATTTAGAGTCCAAAGAACTACAGACATGTGTTGAGTATCCTAGAGTCTGGAAGATCTAGGTGAGGATGAGATCTAAATAAGGTCCAGAGTACTGTATAAGTGACTTCCCTCAGGTAGAAGCTAAAGCTACCATAGTCATAGGGTGGAATGAAACCAAAAGGTTCAGAGTGACAAGATTGAATAGACCTAGAGTAGTGAGGTCAAGTAGACCCAGAGTGATGAGAGATAAACCTCAAGGACTGAGAGACTTAGATCCAATAACAAAGTACCACATCAAGAATAGCTAAGATTAAGACTAGGGAATATAGGAGAACTACTATGGCTTAAGTAGTGCTAGGAGCCATACATGACTAAGCATATAGAACACAATAGAATATCAAAGAATGAGGATGATCAATAAATAGGCCAAGTTGTATGATATGGAGAGCAAATGAAAATAAAAAAAAAAGTCATATAAGATAAGAGATCAATAGGGATTGAGTGGAGGAAGTAGAAAATAGAGGTCAATATAGATATATCAAAGTGGTGGAGGTAGAATCAATGGTGAGGAGGTAATAGAGGGGGTAAAGAATAGAGAGGAGGAGATCTGGTATCAAGAGAATGGGTTTACAGATGAGAAGAAAGGATATAGAACAAAGGAAAAGAATTGTAATACTGTCAACCCAACTCTGCTCCCATACCATCCATCTTGAACTTTCAGACTTTGCACTGAAGGACTGGACTTTGACAATAGAGGACTGGAAAAGAGTTATCTGATTAGATGAAACCAAGATCAATAGGATTGAATCAGATGGATAGAAATATATATGGAAAAAGAAAGAAGAGGATCTGATTTCTAGAGAGATTAAAAATATAGTAAAGTTTGAAGGAGATTCTCTAATAATATGAGGCTGTATGGGATGGAATGGAGGGGGGGGTTTGAGTGAGGTTGAGGGGAGAATGGATGCTAAACAGTATGTGACAATTTTAAAGGAAGGTGTTATAGTATGATGGTACCTAATGCAAATGCACTAAAATAACTAGATAGAATGGCAACTCCTTGTTGTATAATGATAGGTGGCACCTCTGTGCAGACCTGGACCCACAGATAGCAATGTAGTCAGCATGGCTTCCAGATGACAACCTCTGTTGCATAAATGCTAGCCTTGGCACTTCTTGTGTGGACAACTCCTTGTTTTGTGATGATAGGTGGCACCTCTATGCAGACCTGGATCTGCAGATAGTGATGTAGTCAGTGTGGCTTCCAAATGGCAACCTCTGTTGCATAAATGCTAGCCTTGGCACTTCTTGTGTGAATGATCTAGCAGTGGCATAAATAACACAGCCCTTCCTATAGATGATTAGTAATAGTGAACTACAATCACAAGAACAGTCCCTTTTCACTTGGAGGGAAGAACCACTAATGAGACAGGTGATGGTTTTAAAGATAGAGAATACTCAGAGGGGCAATAAGGTGACTGGCCATTCTGAGAAGGAGTTCTAGCATATAAATTATGTAGAACAAGCTGAAGTACTACTACAAGTAGGAGGTCCTATTTATAGGATGGGGCCCCTGTGCACAGATCAGGTAACAAGAAAGGGAATCTATTGAATAAGGGATGAGCACTACTAGTGGCCAGAAGATATAAAGCAAAAGAGGAAAGGCCACAGATAGTATAGTACAAAAATAGTACTTTGATATGACTAGGGTCATCCTGATACAACTCCTAGAACAACCCAAGGCAATGGCTGAGGGAAGACACATATAGGAGCCTTCATAGGTGTCTGAACAAGGATGTCTTGATCCACAACAACACTACTAAACCACTGCTGAGAGGCATTCCTGAGCAGGGCTCACTCTAGTGGAGGGGAAACCTCCAAAAAAACAGACTGAGGTTGCCTTCAGCTATCCAGGCTTTATATACCTTAGCATATATACATCATGTGACCTAGGCTACACTATAAGTAACCAGGAACTCTAGACCCTTGTCATCACATGATGCCCCCTATTCATAACCAGACCATAGCTATGACTGTGAATAATCCACCATCTTACACCTAGCTATATGTGGATCAGATGTGGTGTCAAACTCTAAGACCTTCATGTCCACACTGTCTGCACCCCAGATCTCATTCTTTGGCGAGCTCCACCAAGATCCATTGTGGACAATTCATGACCTTTTGCAGTTACACCCTTATGGTCATAACACATCCCTTAAGTATCTGGAGTTCATCAAGAGATAGGAGATAGATCTGGGATCCTCCAGGTCTTTTGGAAGGGAGAGTGGGTAGAGGACTGAAAGGAGAGACCATGGTCCTAGGAGGTATGCAAAGTACTGAGTAGGTGGGCAACATATTCTGTCAATGGAAGATGTAGTGTCAAGAAGAAGCTACCAGCCAAATGGAGGAGGAGAAGGAAAAAGATAGTATAAGGCATATAATGGAGGTTGCCATGCAATATATAACAGAAGGATTGCTATAGAGTATGAAAGAATCTAGGATTTCTGAAAATGAC
>JBBPUK010000540.1:1989-12304 GCA_038094635.1 Tylopilus cervinicoccineus
ACAAGAAGGCTCTTTTGAGATCACAGAGATACTCTCACCCCTTGCCTATCAACTCATGCTTTCCCCCATCTGGAAGATCCATGATATCTTCCATCCTTTTCTGCTATCTATCTACTGAGAAATCACCAAACACAGCCCCAACTATCTTCACCCACTGTCTGATCTAGTTGATGGAGAAGAAAAATATGAGATAGATTGGATCTTACACCACTGAGAGCCACCATCACAGAGATAGTATCTGGTAATCTAAAAGGGATACCCTACATTAGAACAAACCTGAGAACCAGAGTCAAATCTGGACAATGCCTTTAATCTTCTTCAAGCTTATAAACTGACCAACAACCTCTAGATACTATGTCCTCAAACTCTTCAGATTATACTTTCTCTGACCTGATCCTCCCTTGCATTATTTTCCTTCTTTTGATACACCTACTCTATTTTATCCTTTTAGTAATGGTAGTTCCCCTCCTATCCCACTATTTTCAAAACTCCACTCTTTGACATGTTTAGTCATAACTTATGCAAGAACCACTCACATAACCACTGGAAGGAACCCTCTACAAGTTCACCTAGGCCAATTGTCATATTCTTCTCTCCCTCTTCATTAGCTCACTGATGCTGACATGAATAGACTATTTTTTGCATTCTGACAACACACCCCCTCATCCATGGAGGATCTTCTCAGAATGAAGAGAGCATTACAAGACTCTAGACTAGCCCTTTCATTCAAAGCCTTAATTGATGAAAAGTCCCTACTCACCCTACTCTATTCTGCCTTTCTACAAATCTCAAGATTGGCACTCATTGCTGCATATCCTACTATCAATGTATCTGAGGGAACCTGACTAATCACAGAGATGATAAGAGATATCGAATGACATGCCCATAATCCACTCCTCCTTACAATGGATCAGCTAGGCCTCATAGCTTTAGTGGCTTTGGTTGAGGAAGACACTTGCTACCAGGCCCAACCATCCCTGCCCACTTTACCATCTCCCCCCTCTGCCTTATCCTCCCCTCTAGAAGTCAGAGAGCTCACCCTCCTGGAACTCTGGGATCAGATGTCCCTGCAATGGAATAAAGGGGTATACCCCCTCACCACTTCTGACAGAAGGTTCCTCAATGCTTGTGGATAATGTCACTGCTTGAGGCACTCCATCCTAGACTGTTCCTTCTACTTCTGCCCATGTTGCATCCTCCAATAACCTGGACATGCTGCTATGTTCTTCCCCCATCTGGATCATCTTCACTTGTCCCTCCCCTTCCCAGGTCCCCTTATGCAGGATCCTCTCAACCTTTACCAGTCTCCACCCCTAGATCTTTAGCTGAACAATTATCAAACCATTTCTTTTATTGAAATGCCCAGGAGACTGCTGCTACTGAGAAGGCTACACAATACTCTCCAACTATGATGGCAAGGGACATTTTTACAGATGATTACAATGATTCAACAGACAAGGTTGAGATCACAAATATTACAGGATCCCCTACCCTGGAGACTCATGCCTATTGAGATTGAAGCTGGGGAGCTTCAGAGATATGTGGGGGGTAATATTATGTGTCAGAATTGGAGTGTCCTCTTCATATGCCCTCATTCTTTCTCTTCTTTTCCTACCTATGCATTTTACAACTCACCATATGTCTTATATTCACTGTAACATATGATAAGAGAGACCTCCTTTGTTTAGTTATATGTTGATGACTTTCTTCTGTACTCTAGCACTGGTGGTCTTTCTTTTGTAAATATGTCTTCCAATCACCAGTAATGCCACCCCCTTTTCTAGTATTATTCCTTTTCTATTACTTGATCCATGCCTTGCTGGTTTACCCTATAAATAGAGTCCTCATATGTACTAGTACTTTAGCTTGTTCTACACAATCTACATGCTAGAACTCCTCCTCAGAACAGCAGGTCGCCTTATCCACCTTCTGAGTATCCTCCACCTTTGAATATTGACCATCTCATTAGGAGTTCTTCCCTCTCAGTAAAAGAGACTATTCTTATGATCTTACTTCACTGCAGCTGATTGCTTAACAGAGAGGGCCACATCATCTACACCACTGCTAGGTCATCCACACACAGGAGTGCTGAGGCTAGCATCTATGCAACTAGGAAGAGTTGCCATCCAGGAGCCACACTGACTACATCACTACCTATGAGTTCAGATCTGCATAGAGGTGCCACCTATCATCAGAGATAGTTGCCATTCTGTCTAGTCGTTTTAGTATGTTTGCATCAGGTGCTGTCACACTGTAATAGAGATCCAGCCAGAGAGGACTAGACATCTTGATGATTGCCCTTCAAAGCTTACTTCTATTAACAAATGAGCTATTGTTAAGCAAATCATTACTTGCAAGGCTCAAAATGCTGTCCAAGCCACCCATTTCATCATCACCATTATTAACTCTCCTGTTCCCTCTCAGATAGTGAGAAACACCCTCAAGGAAGCCTCATTAAAGGCTATGGTGAAGAAGAAAAAGCCTTTATTAACTGCTAGTTATAAGAAGAGGAGATTAGCCTTTGCTCTCAAGTACCAACATTGGACTATAGAGGACTGGAAGAGGGTCATCTGGTCAGATGAAACCAAGATTAATAGAATTGAGTCAGATGGACAGGAATATATGTGGAAAAAGAAAGAAGAGGGTCTAATTTCTAGAGAGATTAAAGATATAGTGAAGTTTGGAGGAGGTTCTCTGATGGTATGGGGTTGCATGGGGCAGAATGGAGTGGGGGTTTTGAGTGAGGTTGAGGGGAGAATGGATGCTGAACAGTATGTGGCAATTTTGAAGGAAGGATTGCTACAAAGCATGGAAGAATCTGGAATTCCTGAAGGTGACATTATCTTCCAATAGGATAATAGTTCAAAATGTACTTCAAAAAGGGCCCAGAAATGGTTTAAAGAGCAAGATATCAAGCTTTTGGACTGGCCTGCATAGTCTTCAGACCTTGCTCCAATAGAACACTCTTGGGGTCACCTTAAAAGATCACTTTCAGCTTATAACAGTGCTTCTAAAGGAGTTTATGAATTATGGAAAAGGGTAGTGGGGGAGTGGGGGAGGATTTCTATGGAACAGTGTCAAAAGTGGATAGAAAGCATGCCCAGGAGACTTGAGGCAGTTATCAAGGCAAAAGGAGGCCATACCAAGTACTAGATATGTAAATTTAATAAAGTCAAAAAACTGTCCACATGAGTTGTCATTTTGTAATGACTGCCATTTTATCAAATCTTATTCAAATCTCTTAATTCTTGTGTGTATAGAAAGCCATGAGTCTATACTACATTTGATACACTTATTACATTTGATAAGATTTGGTGGTTGTTGAGGATTATTGCATTTAGTGGAAAATATGCAAACATGCAGACAGTTTTCTGAGCCACTGTAATTTAGGGTCAAATAAGTGTCCCAATGACATGTCATTTTGAAATGATTGTAACTCACTCCCATGGAAATCAAATCACATGACCAAAGTGGTTCCTGAATGCCAAGAGCAATTACTTTCATCCCACCTGCAACCTCTTTATCTAATTCATGCTTGTTCTCCTACAATTATCCAATCTCTTCAAAATGGCTCAATATTGGGACACTTTTTTGAGCCACTGTGTATAATCAACTCAGATTGTTGTGCCTTTGCCACAACCAGTGTAATGATATTTCTATGTAATTAACTCAGATAGCTATGAAAGTTGCATTGTTGTGCTAAAGGCATAACCCAGGTGAAAAAAATAACTAGTACTCAAAATATTCAACATACTCAAGACATTCAAGACACCTGAAACACTCATCCCAACTGAATAGCAAGCAAAACAAATGATTGAAGCATCAAATATGCTCCCTCCCACACCCTGTTCTCCATTAATATTATGGGTTAGCTTTACTACAGTACATTCACTAAGTTTCCTTTTACGGACATTGCGCGGCACACGCGCGCACCGCTCGTTCCGCTTCCTGGAGGTAAGCATTACTATAACCACTCGCTACATATCATTTACTTACTCATATAGTTCGCACTTCCCTCGTTCAGTTGTGCTCCAATAATTGAAAGCAAGAGAAACGAGGGACGGAAAGCCAGGTATACGACATCAACGATGAAGGTAGTGGTGATCTGGCAAGAGTGCTCTTGAAGGATTCCCTGTCAAGTCCGTGGTAGTGAGTAAGCAGGTCTGTTGGAACTCTCTCTGACAAACAATCAGCCACGTTCACCGACAAAGGACCCCGCGGGACGAATCCAGCAATATTCGAAAAGATGCACAGTGGAGGCGGCGAAACACAATGCGAGATTTCGAGGGGATTCTTGGCCGACCCTTCTGTATGGATTGGATGCGAGGTGTGTAGGACATCCAACTCGGGCTGCGTCAAGTGTTCTGCTGAACGTGTATCGCGTCTTAATACGAAGGTAGAGGAGCTAGATCGTGCACACTTTGTCAGAGTACATCTAACATCTAGGGCTGGTTCTTTAAACTCGTGGCATGTTCTGGCGAGCGCCGGCAGATCGGTACGTTCTTTTGGTGCTCTGGACAGACTACAGATAAAAACGATGGCCAAAGACATTCTCTTGTATCTCAAGCACGCAATGTGTTTCGGAAGATATGGTTCAAACGAGCCAACGTCGCCGATCGATAGGAACAAATAAACAAGCAGCTTGTTGTGGCTTAGCTAGAGCTGAACTCGAAGGCGAGAGGCGACCTCGCAGTAGAAAGCGGATGGCAGAAAATCTGTATTGACGAACTGAATATGCGCGGCGAACGAAGAACATGGCAAAGATGATCGCGAACGACAAAGAAACACAGCCCAGGCGACGGGTGACCAGCCTCATCGAGTTCCTTGCATTGTTGTCGCAGGGTCGATATACCGTGTCCTGGCTGCCTGGGTACATACCAGCTCGGAGACTCCACCTTTTTGTATACCCTCGCATATCGATGGCGAGGGCAAGCCAGCTCAACGATGAACATCTTTTCAGAAGCCTTAAAAAGTCTGTGCGGTGCGATTTCTCCTAGTCAGCCAGTTCCAACCTCAAGCCACGTTCATGAAGAGGCTTTCGAACTTTATGCACAACTCCCAATCTTCCGAGAAGGGCTGGAACACAACGAGTCTGCGAGGTATGGGTGATCTAATATGCAACGTTGGAACACTGCTGGTCATCACCATGACTGATATCAGACGCTCGAATACCGGCCATAAAGGGGAAGATTGTGCAACTCGACATCGAGGGACCTGTATGATAGGAGCGACAGGAGCAAAGAAAGGACCATCGTCAGGTGTATATTTGAAAGATAGATAGCAGAGTTCGAAAGCTGGTCCACTCGCGCTCATACGTGGTTCCATGGAGCTTCTAATGGATTCTCAGTTGCGTTCATACAGAGGGTACCATACAGCGATAGCCTGGATGCGACATGGGTGCCTACTAAGGTGGTCTCAGGCTAACATGAACTGGGCCATGCAGGACTTGGCCCGAGTCGAATCTAGTCAAACATGTTTCCTATTACATTGTGAGTGCTAGGTTGAAATAAGAGCAGAACGTACATGAGAGTTAAAAATGCGGCTTCAACTTCGCCCGTACCTCACCCCAAAGAACTTTGTATGTATTCAGATTTGGAGACGCATCGTTTCTCCCACTGGCAGAGAACATCATGAAGTTGCGATGATCCACGATACCAGCGAAGAAAGCAGCAACGGCCTCCACGGATTCTGCTTCGATAGACGAGTCAACGACATTGACATAAGTCAAACGAGGTATGGCCATTCCGATGATTTCTGATGGTTGAGGGACTTCGGTATAACCACGTGTGTCGATGGTGAGTGCAATTTTACTCAACGATGGACACTGCTGCAGCAATTGCAGCACTCCGTCTGGTGTCATTCCAGCAAGGGACAGCCAGTACCACGTCATATTGACGAAGAAACCTTCCAAATGGGGCCATGCTGATGTCAACATTAGCACTTCTCTGTCCTTCAGATCCACCTTCCACTCAATATCGAGGTTCATCCGACGTAAATTACTGAATTCCATGCACGTCTGCAGATCTTCCAAGCCAAGGACAGGTATAGGATTCTCTGAGTCAGGGAGAGACATGTGACCAAGGCCGTGTCTCGGACTTTGGTACACCCATAGTTCCTGGATGGTGTGACAGACACTAGATGACCGAAGAGCAAGCCAGAAGGAGGATACGTCCTGTTTGGAGGGACGGCTTTCGAAGGCAGAATCGAACTTCGTGAGGACAGGCATTTGGGTATTCGAGAGAAACTCCCGAACTGAAGCCAAGGATGGAGAAGCTAATCTCAACTCTTTCAAGTTGCAGAACAGAAGGGGTAAGTCGGAAGAAGAGACCTGGCCCGGAAATGTACTACTCAGCGCGAGGGTGAGCTGAGTCAACATAGGCATGCGGGACAGATACACAAGCGTGTTCATGTCTAGGGAGAATCGAGTGTAAGTGACATTCTGGAGGTTCCCCCACTGGAACACAAAGTTGAAGTCAATTTTGCTGATGTCGGTGTGTGCAGCATAATACAAATTGATAGAGAGGGTCTTGACATTTGGGGAGGTCTTGGAAAACGATTTGAGAGACTCCTCGAACAAATGTGGGTTATGCACCTCCACTCTGAGGTTTGTGAGGGATGGGAGGGGCAGAAGCAACAGAGGTCGGTCTTTAGGCGTATATTTAAAGGTCAGATGGCAGAGGTTGGGGAAGATTGGTTCACATGTAGGAGGCTTCGAGAGACTTCTGATGGATTCCATGTCGAGTGCATAGTAGCCCTCATTAATGGATATAGATCGGATGCGACGTGTGTAGCTGCGGAGGATATCCCACTCGATCTGTGTGAGTGGTCTGAGAAACGTATAGTGCTTTGTAGAATTAAAAAAAAAAGTTCATTGTCAGACGAAATGTACCGAGTAAGCATGGAACCATCTTACATCGCGAGATTTTGATCGATATCGACGAGATGCTTTCGGAAGACACTGCGCCAGAGGGGATAGGGAGTCCAAGTCTTCCCAGAGGACGTCTAACGCTGGTTCTTTAAATGTACGGCATGTTCTAGCCGCAGCTGCTAGATTGGAGGTTCTGCTCTGCGAATCGGGCGCATAACAATGACCGAATATGTTGAGAAGGATCTCTTGCACTTCCAGTGCGTGGTGCATTTGAACTGAACGAGGTCGTTGGCAATGGGACGTGGAAGAAACAGGTTCATTAGCGGGTGTCAAAGATAAATATGACGCCAAACATTTCGGAAAACATTTGCCCACATCACGTCAAAAATGTTTGAGTGACGTGTGTGATTCAAGCTCTGGGTGGCGAGGAACCAACAGACACAGCCACATGTGCTGGCAAGTCTTGAAATGTAGCCAAGCTAGCTGGGGAAGGAAGGGAGCTGTCTTTGTATGGGCCAACATTCAGCTCTGACACTCCCTATTCCCCCCTCATAAACGGTCTGGTCACCAGATTACTTCGGTGCCGTGGCAACCAGACTAGCCATGGCAGTGGCACCGTTTACCTGTCTTTTTTTTTTTTGGACAAGCAATGTTATTCCGTAGCGACTGTCTAGACTAGTCCTACAGAATACGCTATGGCGGTAATCGTTGATTACCGGTCCGAGGGAGAAAATGCAATTACGCACGCCCTACGGTATGTAGGGTGTGTGGGACTCCACAGTCTGCTGGGCACCTTGGCTGGCAGAGGGCCTTGGCAGTGCAATACCCACTAAAACCTCAGGGTTTGAGAACCAGTTATTGGGTAGGCAGGGTGTGTTGGTCAACATGGGTTGCCATGTGAGCTGCATTAGTTTTCTGGCTTCTGGCTTCTTGGGATGTGTCACATGTCTATGGTATATATTGAGGCAGTAGTTGATTTTATCAAGGAGTCTTGTTTTTATTTCATTGAGTGTGTGGTGTCAGGCAGAGATTACCCATTTGCAGCATAGGGTCCAGATGAGATATGCTGATTCAGAGATAAGAATGTGATGCAGCTATGTACTTCAAAAATCCTTGTTCATCTCTTGTATTCTGCCAAAGCTTGGCTACCATGTAGCAAGCTTTCTGCTTCAAATCTATAGGGAGAAAAGTCTTAATGAAGTCCTTCGAGACTTTATTGAATGTCTTGGGAGTAGTAGGGTTCTCAGCCATAGTCCTGTACTATACCTCAGTGAAGTGGGCACTGTACCCCTTGCTTATCTTATTAAGCAGCAATATGATCTTTGATACCTTTGTTGTATAGACTGGTGCATTGATCTCTAGGTAAGCCTTGATAGCTAATAGCCAGCAATTGGCATTATCCACCTCTTCTATAAAGTCTTCAGATAGTCTGCCTTTCAGTTCTGTAGGCATCTTGTCATCATTGTTGGGGTTCGATGGTCTGGGGAGGATAGAAGGTCAGCCCAGTGGGGTAAGTCCTCAAGGTGATGGGGTAATTCTAGGATGGGCAATTACCAGTGGGACCACTATGGCTGGAATGGGGGTTGGAGCTTGTAGCAGTGAACTCTTGGGCAGGGGAGGACATCCAATGGAGGTTCAAGGATGCTGTAGGGTCTGGGAATTTGAGGGAGGACGATAGATGGGTCTGGGCAGGGTGTCTGACTCAGAGTCTGAAGGGTTCTGAGGAGAATGGTATGACAGAGTGGATTACTGTAGGGTCCCTTCTGCTGAAGAGTGGGGGATAACTTGACAAGCTTGTTCTTTTGTTACAGTGCAATGGCACCTAACATAAATGCACTAAAACAACTAGACAGAACAGCAACTGTCTCTGATGATAGATGGCTCCTCTGAACAGACCTGGACCCACAGATAGTGATGTAGTCAGCACAGCTTCCAGATGGCAACTCTTACTAGTTGCATAAATGCTAGCCTTGACACTTCCTATGTGCATCTGACCTAGTGGCAGTATATACTATACATGGCCCTTTCTACAAATGTTCAGCAATGATGAAGTATGATTGCAAGAATGGTCCCTTTTACTAAGAGGGAAGAACTCCTAAGGAGAATGTTGAGGTTCAAAGATAGAGGTTACTCAGACAGTGGATAAGGTGATTGGCCATTCTGAGGAGGAGTTCTAGCATGTAGATTGCATAAAACAAGCTAAAGTATTTGTATAGGCAAGGACCCTATTTATAGGGTAAACTAGCAAGGCATGGACCAGATACCCAAGAAAGGTAAATACTAGGAAGGGAAAGGCATCACTAGTGGTTTGAAGATATATCTGGGAAAGGAAGACCACCAGTGCTAGTATACAAAAGGAAGTCATCAGTATATAATCAGACAATGAAGGTTTCTGATACAACCCTAAACCAGAGAGCATCTCACTTGAGGGTAAGCTTGGTGTGTTCATAGGTTGCAATGGGTGTGAATGGAGTGATGGGCTTGTAGAGGTGCCTATTTTATCCCTTGCTAAGGCTAGCTAGTAGAGGGGAGAACACCAAGAGAACAAGCTGAGAGCTTCAGTGTTGTCCCCTAACCTTTATATATGCCAATACTGTACAGCCACCTGGGCATGGACCAACTATCTAAGTATGGTAAAAGTCTTGCTACGGTCAAACCCTTAGCCCTTATCAACACCTCATGGTGACAGCAATCAGCAATCCTGTGCTGCCACAGCAGAGATTAACTGCCACTTCCTGTGTGGCATCTTCTATCAAAGAAGAGAAGAGAAGCATCTGGAAAGATCTGAATGAGCAGAAATTAAAGGGCGCTGGGTCAGGGTGCAAATGAAGAGCAGAAATGAAAAGAGACCCAAACAGGAAACTAGTTCCCGCGCCTTAGGAGTGCAATAGATTCCAGAACCTACTGCTAAGGGTGACAGGTGACAGCAAAGGCCATACTTCATTACCTATGCTCTGTCTAGGTGGTCTTTGGACTCTTTAATACCTAGTGTCTCCTGGCATCATCACGTGACTGGTCACATGGACTGCGAATGAAGTAAACATGTCCGTGCACGAAGAGAAAAGAGAGAAAGAAAATGAATAAATTATATGTTACCTTGGATAACTAGTGCCTATGCAATGTGACTATAACAGTTTCCCTCAACATATGCTGCAGTGAATACAAGACAAATGGTGAATCATGAAATGCATAGATAGGAAAGGAAGAAAAAGAGTGGAGGTGTACAAAGAGGACACTCTGACACATAACAGTACTGCTCTTCAAATAGTGGCATCCATTTCTAGGTGTTTGGTTAGGTCATGGATTGCTTGCCTGATGAGGTCAAGGTTGTGTTTCATATAGTCCAGATATTCTAGGGTTTGGAGTTATAGGATTACTTGGTAGGTGAGTTATTGGTTGACCACAAGTAGTTTCAATTCTGTGAAGTTAAAGTTATCTGGTATTTGG
>JBBPUK010000542.1:0-13626 GCA_038094635.1 Tylopilus cervinicoccineus
ACAGTCAGAAACTAATGATATTAGAGTGTAGTTACAAGTACCTGGAGTTCACAGTCAGAAACTGAAGAAAGCGCTGACTGTGGAACTCCAACTATGGACTGTGAGGAGAAACAAACAATAACAATGCGCCACAATGTGGCACAACATCTAACTATGGAAAACACTAGCAAATGCGCAAAGTGCGCAATCAATGAGATACAGTTAACACTATATCACCTAGAGCAAAGAAAGCTCTCCTGTATTCTAAAGGCCTCTGGAGACTGGTTGATGGAAAGAAGACTCAACCAACCACTTTAGATGCTGAGCAGACTACTTGGGGCATCAAACAAGACAAGGCAGCTGGCAAGTTAATGCTCAACATTATACCAGACCAGTGGGTCCACATCCAAGCACACCAGAATGACCCTACCAAAATCTGAAATGCATTGAAGGATGTGTTTGTATAGCAGAAGGCCAGCAGCCACTTCATCACTTATGATAAATTTTTTAACATTAGAAAGTGTCCAGAGAAGTTCCTGCCAGCACTGACAGCACAAGTTGAAGAGTCTCTGCTCAGGATCAAGGAATTGCATAGTTCCTCATTCAATATCAGCAAACTGAACGATGAACCAGTCTGTATGGCTATGATCCACTCACTAGGATCAGAATACAGCCATTCCATGTCCTCCCTTGTGCTCCTAACAGACATGGTCAAGGTCAAGGTCAAGGTCAAAGCAGTGTTCCAGACCAAAGAAATCAATCACCAGCCTTGCTCTGATGCCATTCCCACCAACTCTATGGATTCTATGCCCTTAGTTGCGCCCACTTGCTATGCTTGTGCTTCAAATGCGCCATACACCTTCTGTGAGAAATCAGAACACTGCCAGTGCAAGTGCTACTCACTGCAGAGAGCAAAAAAGTACTATGAGTCACAGAAGAACAAAGAAAAAAAGGTTGATCAACCGCAGGCTGATACACCTCAGAAGACTATTGAATGTGCAGGAAATGCAAGTCTCTATTTCAGTGATCCCTCTGAACCATTCTCACCACTCTAACTTGATGCTGACCATGGACTTGTCAGAGTTGTGATTGCGCACCCTGTGTATTCAGGAGTGTATTCTGAGGATTTGGAATGTTTTGTTTACTTTATGTGTGTTTGGCACAGTAGTTATATTTGAAGTTCACTGTCATTCCGCTTTCCTCAGTTTCTGACAGTGGACTCCAGGTGTGTAATACTCTACTCCACAATTTACAGTTTCTGACAGTGGACTCCAGCTGTGTAGCTCTAGCTGTTTAACAGGACTGGAATGCAGACTTGGGTGCCACTTCTCATATGATGCCCCATCGCCACTGGTTGCACAACTATACCCCCAAACAAGGCCCAATCAAGCTTGCTGACAATACCATTGTTTATTTGGCTGGAGTGGGGTCAGTGGTGTGCCATCCAGTGACAGATAGAAAGAGCAGTCAAGCAGTGGAATTCTCGAATGTCTTGCATGTCCCTCAGCTACATAACCTCCTCCTTGCTGTGTGCTGTATTTTACTTGTCGCTCTTCCTTTATTGTCCATATTAATGCGACCCATATGCTACTCTCTCAACTTCTCTGGACCACCTCTCTTTGTCACCACCATTAACAGCAGCAACAATGCAGCATTCTTGGATGGCACAATTGAGCCTGTGACAGAATATGCACATCCTGCCACCACAGTCCCACTTAACCTGTCACTTTGGCACTGCAGATTCGCTCACCACAACATTTCTGACATCAAGTCACTTCATAAGTGCAACATGGTGACTGGGATGACACTGGACAGTGATTTACCATCGGACCCCATATGCAAACCTTGCTTAGCTGGCAAGTGTTTAAACAGCCAGGGGCATTGTACAGCTGGAGTCCTCTGTCAGAAACTGTGGATTGCATCAAGCCTGAGTACACATACCTGGAGTCCTCTGTCAGAAACTGAAGGAAGTGAAAGATAGAGAACTCTGACTAAGTAGTGAGCAAAGAAACAAGTCTAAATATGCATCCACAATGTGGCTGACATCCAAATATGGTAAACTTCTTGAAAAAGTGCAAAGTGCACAATCACAGTGCATAAATGCAACAGCAAGATGTGTGCCAACCCATTCCCATCATCTCACTCTCATGCCTCTCGCCCTCTAAAACTCGTCCACTTCAATGTGCATGAAGTCCCCTTTACCACACCTTCACTGGCTACCGCTATTGGGTGACTTTCATCGATGACTACTCCAGATACCACTTTGTTCTCTTAATGTGCGCCAAATCAAATGTATTGGACGCTTTTAAGCAATTCAAGGCATTCGTACAGAATCAGTCTGAGTGAAGAATCAAAACACTGCAAGACGACAAGGGAGGTGAGTACATGAGCAATGCAATGCTCAGATTCATAATGGAGTGTGGTATTGAGCGACAACACACTGTCTATGCTGGACCACAGCAGAATGGAGTCTGCTGAACGAGCCAATAGAGTGCTATCTGAGAGGACTAGAGTGATGCTCAATTAATCTGGCCTGGCCACTCCATTTGAACTGTGGCATAAATGCAAACCAAATGTCTCTCATCTTTATGTCTGGGAATCGACAGCTTATGTGGCTACAAGGGCTGGAGGTTCTATAACCCGACCACAAAGCCCACAATCATCTCAGAATGCACTGACTTCAATGAATGAGCTAGCCTCTCTTTGCCAACCGCTCCACCTGCCCAGATTCCATCTCAAATACCCTACAAATCACCCTAACTCAACAGTGATAAGGATAATGCTACATCCTAGAGGGGCGCCTCCTGCAGCACCTGCTACAGATCCAAAGCAGGATGCAGAACCCAACACACCGATTGCAGTGCCCATGCCATTGCCACATGCGCCCCAGACATCTCCACCTCCACCTGCTCCTGAGTCAATTGGTATTTGAGTGTGTTTGCCCCACAGAATGCGACAGCCACCTCGGGAATGGTGGAAACACAACCCAGCTCAGCTGATAGATAATGTGGATGACTCTGAGGATGAGGAAACAGACCTGGCTCAGTGTTTTTACCTTTAGTGCATCCATCCCATCTCAAGTCATTCAAAGATGCTATTAAGTGAGATAATGTGACGGAGTGGCAGCAAGCAGCACTGGCCGAGTTGGCTGCTCATAAAATGAATGGAATATGGATATTGATGGACCAATCCAAAGATCGACCAGTAATTAGATGCAAGGGGGTGTTCATTGAGAAATATCATGCTGATGGCTCCTTTGAGCACTACAAGGGACATCTTGTCGCCCAGGGCTTCTCTCTGTGTCCAGGATTTGAATACTTCAAGGTGTTTGCCCCCAGAGTTCATTTGCCAACTCTATGCCTCATTCTTGCACTGGTAGCAATCCATGATCGCCATCTCTGATCTGTCAATGTCTCCAATGTGTACCTCAATGGCAAAATGGACTGTGATGTCTACATGGAGCAGCCAGAAGGATTTGCAGAGGGAGATCCCAAGGAGAGAGTGTGTCTGCTGCAGCAGGCACTTAATGATACTAGACAGGGTGGAAATCGATGGAATCGCAGGATGTGCTCCACTCTCGAGTCTATGGGCTTTACCCGTGTTACTTTGATGCCTCAGTGTACATTCTTGTGCAAGGTGATGTCCAGATCATTCTTGCTAGTCTTTGTGGATGACATGACATTTGCATCCAAATCTCTTGATGGCATCCAGTAAACAATTGCTGAGCTGCACATATCACTTCAAACTGCGTGACCTTGGGCCTACCACAGAGATTCTAGAAATCAAGATTGACTATAATCGTTCCAAGTGCTTCATGACCATCTCCCAGCACCAGTATGGCAATGACATGTTCATTCGCTTCCATATGACTGATTGCAAGCCTCTCTCGATGCCAATGGATTTAGGACTCTGCCTATCATGCGATCAGTTGCCTAGAACGACCGAGGAGTGCAACTTCATGCGCTCCATCGGTCAGCTTGCCCTCTTCATTTCACATCCAGGTGTAGCATACTGGAATGCTGTTAAATATTTATTTCGCTATATCAAGGGGACCTTGGACTATGGTATCACCTACTCCCCACAATCTTCATCCTCTGAACTCTTCACCACCTACTTTAATGCAAATCATGGTGGGTGGAAGGGCTCTGGGCAGTCCACCAATGCATATTGTTAAACAGCTGGAATTCGACACAGCTGGAGTTCACAGTCAGAAACTAAAGAAAGCGCTGACTGTGGAACTCCAGCTATAGACTGTGGTGAGAAACAAACAATAACAATGCGCCACAATGTGGCGCAACATCTAACTATGGAAAATACTAGCAAATGCGCAAAGTGTGCAATCAATTAGATACAGTTAACAGAGTCCACTGTTGGAAACTAAGGAAAGCGGAATGACAGTGAACTCCGAGCATAACTACTGTGCCAAACCTACATAAAGTAAACAAAACATTCCAAATATGCAGAATGCACTCCTGAATGCACAGAGTGCGCAATCACAACTCTGACACATATGTGGCCAAGATTAGTACTGATGTTGTCTCATGGATGTCAAAGCATCAAATAATTGTTGCTCTGTCTACCATGGAAGCAGAGTATGTGGCAGCATGTGAGGCAGTGAAGGAGATCATCTGGATGCAGAAACTCATGCAGGTGCCTACTGATCTCCTCACAAAGGCACTACCTAGACTGAAGGGTGAACAGCTCTGTGGTTTCCTTGGATTGAAAAAATGTGAGTAGGTTTCATTTGATGGGAGATGCACAGTCATAGTGGTGTGTTGCACTGCATGATTGTGCATCCTGTGCATTTGGAGTTGGTTCACAATATTTAGATAGTTCAGCCACAATGTGGCGCATTCCTTGTACTTGTTTTCAGTAGAGCTTATTATTGAGGAGTCCGCTGTCTTTGTTCTCTCAAGTTTCTCATAGTGGACTGCAGCTGAGTGCTTTCCAGATGTCAACAGTATGATGCAACCCAAATTTGGCAGAGATATGGCCTGTTAAGCAACTGGAATTTCACACAGCTGGAGTCCACAGTCAGACACTGAAGAAAGCGCTGACTGTAGAACTCCAACTATATGCTGCAAGGTGAAACAAACAATAACATTGCACCACCATGGGGCACAACATCTAAATATAGAAAACACTAGGAAGTGGGCAAAGTATGCAATCAATTACCTAGAGCTAACACTCTCCTATGATTGCGCATCTTTTGAGAAATGAAAAAAAATGGAGAGAAATGACAAAACAAGTCCCAAATGATGAAAGACCAAGCATCACACAAAAGTGCTGCCATGCTGCCACCACTGTGTCACTCGATTTATCCCTTTAGCATCATCTCTTTGCTCACCACAACCATACAGATGTAAAATCACTCTTTGAGCACAAATTGGTCACTGGGATGAAACTTGACAGCAAAACTGTGGCTGATGCACTTTGTGAGCCTTGCCTTGCTGGCAAGATGCATGCAAATCCATTCCCTTCCACTCAATCTCGCGCCTCTTACCCTCTGGACAGTGCATTAAAATGCTACAAGATGACAAGGGAGTCAAGTATATGGACCATCCAATGCCCAAATTCACCCAGGAATGCAGTATCGAGCACCAGCACACAGTTAGAGCATGCCATCAGTATAGAATGGAGTCACAGAATGAGCAAATTGCATCCTCTCTAGGAGAATTACTACTATGTGTCAGAGTTGTGATTGTGCACCCTGTGTATTCAGGAGTGTATTCTGAGGCTTTGGAATGTTTTGTTTACTTTATGTGTGTTTGGCACAGTAGTTATATTCGGAGTTCACTGTCATTCCGCTTTCCTCAATTTCTGACAGTGGACTCCAGGTGTGTAGTACTCTACTCCACAATTTACAGTTTCTAACAGTTGGCTTCAGCTGTGCATCTCCAGCTGTTTAACACTATGTTGAAGGAATCTGGTCTAGCTATGGCGTTCTGAGGCGAAACTCTTGCTGCACTGCTCCATGTCTGAAACCAATGCCCTACTGCTGCACTGAATAATACTGTTGCATTTATGCACTGTGATTACACACCTTGTGCTTTTTTGAGTAGTTTACCATATTTAGACATCAGCCACATTTTGGATCAGTATTTGGACTTGTTTCTTCACTCACTACTTTGTTGGAGTTTCCTGTCTTTTGCTTTCTTTAGTTTCTAACAGAGAACTCCAGGTATGTGTACTCAGTTCAATGCAATCCTTCAGTTTCTGACAGAGAGCTCCAGCTGTGTGATGCTCCAGCTGTTTAACAAATGCTCCTCCCTATCAGCTATGGCATGGACACAAGCCGGAGGTCACTCATCTTTGTGTTTGGGGATATACAGCTTATGTACATATCCAGAGAGACAAACACAATACGCTGCACCCTCACTATGAGAAGCACATGTTTATAGGGTTTCCAGATGGCTACAAAGGATGAAAGTTTTACAATCCCACCATCAAGCATACCATCATCTCAGAACATGCTGATTTTGAAGAGTGCAATGTCATTCCTTCTTCTGGATGAAGAACCTGCAACACTCATTCCTGCACCTACACCATTGCCAGAGACACCACACTTTACCTTGGATCATTCAAGGAGGCATTGAGAGGAGATGAGGCAGATGAGTGGAGACAGGCTACACTTGATGAATTGAATGCCCACCAGACAAATGGCACTGGGAAACTAGTGCTGAGATCCACAGATCACCCAGTGATTGGACCCAAGTGGGTTTTCACTACAAAATATTGCACTGACAGCTCTTTTGAGCATTTCAAGGCACATTTAGTCGCCCAGGGATCCTCCCAGTGCCCTAGAGTTGAATATCTCAAGGTTTTCACCACAACAGTTCATCTTTCCACTCTCCATGTCATTCTTGCCCTGCTAGCAATTCATGACCTCTGCCTCCAGTCTGTTGACATCTCAAATGCAGATTTGAATGGAGAGATGGATTGTGACATCTATATGGAGCAGCCAGAAGGGTTTGCAGAGGGCAATGCAAAGGAAATGGTCTCTTTTCTCTAGACATTGCTTTATGGAATGAAACAGGGTGGAAATTGATGCAATAGCAAGGACTATGGGCTGCTATTGGCTCTTTACAGTACCTCTCTTGCACCATTCATTTAGATATCACCTATTCTGTTGGTCACCTTGCCTTCTTCACTTCTGATCCAGGTATTATCCATTGAAGCACAATTAAGCACCTCTTCTCCACTTTATCTGATGCAAATCATGGTGATTGCAAGGACCCTGGGTGGTCCACTAGCACATATATGCTGAAGATTTGTAAAACAGACTCAGTACTGCACAGAGTCAGTGACTGATGTGTGTATACATACCTATAGAACAGACTACCAGACAATGAATACAGGTAAAGAATGTACCAGTAAGAGGTCTTACCTCAGTACTGCATGGAGTTAGTGACTGAGGTAGACAGACACATCATGTCAAATGTCTATCTATGCGATTATATAATGCAGATCTATCTGAGTCCGTTTGTATTGTACAATGCTCCCCCCTTCAAATGAAAGGGTAGAGCCTGAGTTCCTGCATAAAATACTTGGCTTTAATACTAGGTAAGGCTTTTGTAAGAGTATCTGCAATCATGTTATTTGTAGCACAGTAAAGAAAACAAATTGACCATCTTTAACAATGAAACAAATAAAAGTGATAGCAAAGACCTGTATGTTTTGTATATGTGTGGTAGCTGCCATTATGAGTCAGTCAGTGTAATGGTGGATTGGTCATTACCATAAAGAATAGTCAGATGCTTGAGCAGCATGAGCATCTCCTCTATGAGCTGGTGCAATTAAAGAGCCTCTTTTGTGGTATGTGTGGCTGCAACATATTTGAACTTAGCTGTGAACAAGATAATGAGTTCCTGTTTCTTTGAGCCCCAGAGAATTGTTAGACAGCTAAAATTCAAGATAGCTAGAGTTCACAGTCAGAAACTATTCATATTAGAGTATAGTTACAAATACCTGGAGTTCACAGTCAGAAACTAAAGAAAGCAGTGACTATGAAACTCCAACTATACACTGTGAGAAGAAACAAACAATAACAATGCACCACAATGTGGCACAACATCTAACTATGGAAAACACTAGGAAATGCACAAAGTGTGCAATCAATTAGATAGAGTTAATAAGAATTGCTCCCCCATTGCCAAGAAAAGCATATTCAGTGATAGCTTGGCAATGTTCTTTGGTGGCTCTATCTGCATCCACATACCCAAGGAGGCCTGTAAGTTCATGTTTCAAAAGTGAGCATGAGTGCTTTCATTCCAACAAGGTAATAATAAATTTGCTTCTCTGCCTCCTAATGCTCCCAGCTAGAGTTTGCATTGAATTGGGGGATGAATGATGTGGCAAACGCAATATTGGGCTGTGTACTAGTAGCAAGATGGATGAGTGAACCAACATTCTGACAGTATGGGATGTTGCATATGTGCACAATCTTGGATGTGGTTTTTGGTAATTGTGATTCTGAGAGCTGGATATGAGGGTCAAGCAGCATGGAGATTGGCTCAGTGTCAGCAAAGTTATACTTGGTGAGGATGGCATTGATATATGCCTCCTGTGATAAAGAGATGGTATGGCCAGTATGATTACACATGACCTACATACTGAGTAGCTAGCTAATAGGTCTGAGATTAGTAATATGAAATTACAATCCAATTTCCTCCTTAAATGCTTTGATAAGAGTTGGGGAGCTCCCAGTGACTGTACTTTCATATATAAATCCTATGCTTACCTATATGTTCCCTTAATATAAATATTATCTAAGTCCTTCTCCTCCTCTTGTTCCTCTGTAACCCCTAACCTCTGTCTTTATAAATACAAGTCAAGTATTGATAAGAATATGACATACAAGTTCTATGCTCATGACTCATCCATAAGTCCCTTGTTCCTATATTCCCATTGGGCCTCTAGTTCACCTTTGTCACTCACATCCCCTTTCTTAGTTAGTAAGCATTAGACCTCTGCTCAGACTTGAAGCATGAAGAAACTAGACTTGACAGCTGAATATTGCAAGGCTTTAGTTGGACTTTGTTTATGCTTACAAAGATTGAACTGTAGAGGACTGAAAGAAGATGATATGATATGATAAGATCAAAATCAATCATTTAGGGTCAGATGGGTATAAATGAGCATGGAACACTGTCATATTTATGCCAACCACCTCTGACCATCTCTATAATCTCCACTTCCAAGTCTTGAGCCACCTTTAGACATTCATCCATCCTCTGCCTATCTCTGATACTATCTCTGGTATACTTGCATGATTACCTTACAGAACACTAGGAGTTCATATCTCTATATCAGATCTCTATAGTACTGTTCTAACACATCTTCATTTATCTACAAGTTCTTTTAGTTATCTTACATTCCTCTAAACAGCCCTTTGACATTTGTTATTCTTTCATCTTTTAGTATGCTTACTTATGCTATACCTTATAGTTCTGTCCTTCATATCACATTTCTAATATCTTAGTCACCTCCATTTCAGACTTTTATATATAAACTCTATAGTTCTCCTTCTATAATCTTTAATATAAATATCAACTTTATCTTTAGTTCTCTAACTCAAAGTCCCTCCCCTCATCTCTGCTCCTCCTTCTTTCTACTCCTATAATGAATCTTTGATCCTTCAAGCTCTGAAATAAGAGAATTTTAATCTGGCAAGGGCATGACACATAAGTTCTATACTGATGTTCTTATTCTATGACCCTGACTCTGACCTTCTGTTCATCATATCTGAAGAATCTCTGGTCCACCTCTGAATCTGATTGTAATAATCTCCTTTTGTACCTTTGTGTCTCTGATTGAACTTGAGTTTGGAGGACCAGAATTTAATGGTTCTGATCATTGCTTTAAAGTTATTCCAAATATAGGAAGACACATGAAAAGAAAAGAGATGGAATTTTATTTTCATATTTTATACTTTTTATTTTATCTTTTGTTTTTGATGGTTTATGAGAGGTAGAGATGGAAGAGAGAGAGAGAGAAGAGAGAGAGTATGTCTATTGGCAAGTCTTAGTACAATATATAGAAGAGATTGCTGGACTAATCCTGGGGTAGAATAGAAAGATGGGAATAGTATAGTATAAAATCACTAAAGAACTCCTGATTTGACTGAAAGCATATAAAAGGTCTTTCTACTGATTTTAGAAGTGTATGAGGTTGAGAAGAGCAATTAGTTTGCCCTAATAGAGACCTAAAGAAAAGAAGAAAAGAGTAAAAGAAGTTTTTGAACCAGAGATCAGTTAGAAGAATACTGATAAGAGGTCTGATGTATAAAACTGGAGATTTAGTCAGTTATTAATAGAGTTAGTGGGCAATAGAGTATGAGTAGAGTGGTAGAGTATGAGCAGAATAGTGATGGTAGTGTTAATAGAAGTAGATAGACAGTTAGTATGTGATTAGATGATAGTAAGCAAATAGGAGCTGACTTTTTCAATCTTGCTATATTAGATTTATAGTCTAGGATATGCTTGAGACTCTATATATGAAATTAGAAAGTCTGAAACAACTTTATATAATAATATTAACATTTCAGCAAATGCTAAGCTTACCACAAGTTCAAATATAAGTTTAAAAATAAAAGTTATAAGAAGTATTGATGGTTTAGTTTTCAAGACTGAAGTTTCAGATCAACTGAGTAGTCAGAAGTATGTTTAAATCTGGGGTGATCTATATAAATGGTGATAGTCAAGTATAAAGAACTATAAAGAGACAGAGAACAAGTGATAAAAATATAAAAAATAAAGAGATATAACTATAGAGATACACCAGTCTCTATAATATGGACTATAGGTCTGGGTCATAGAGATCTAAGTCATCAGTGCTGGATTCTAGGACATCTTCCCTCTATTAAATCCAGTTTACTTTAGATATAACTCTGAAGATTTGAAGTGTGTTAACTGTATCTAATTGATTGTGCACTTTGCACATTTGCTAGTATTTTCCATAGTTAGATGTTGTGCCACATTGTGGTGCATTGTTATTGTTTGTTTCTCACCACAGTCTATAGTTGGAGTTCCACAGTCAGTGGTTTCTTTAGTTTCTGACTGTGAACTCCAGCTGTGTTGAATTCCAGCTATTTAATAGGTTATGAGCCCTGTGCCCTAGTTGCTTTACAACCTCCTTGTTGCCTGCAAAATTTTTGACCCACTACTTGATTACCCACTCTCCTACCAACCTCATTGCTCTTATTCGCTCCCATCCACTCCAACATGTCTGCAGATCGGTCTTAGCACTTCCATCACATTCAGCCTCTAAATGGTAACAACTATCTTATCTGGAGTGAAGAAATGAAGGCTCTCTTATGCTCCAAAGGCCTCTGGCAACTTGTAGATGGGAGAAAAACATGCCCTACCACCTCAGGAGCAGAGCAAACAACCTGGGACATTAAGTAGGACAAGGCAGCTGGCGAGTTGATGCTCAATATTACGCCAGACCAGTGAGTCCACATCCATGCCAACCAGGATGATCCAACTAAGGCCTGGGACGTGCTCAAGAGTGTCTGTTAAACAGCTGGAATTCGACACAGCTGGAGTTCACAGTCAGAAACTAATGATATTAGAGTGTAGTTACAAGTACCTGGAGTTCACAGTCAGAAACTGAAGAAAGCACTGACTGTGGAACTCCAACTATGGACTGTGAGGAGAAACAAACAATAATAATGCGCCACAATGTGGCGCAATATCTAACTATGGAAAACACTAGCAAATGCGCAAAGTGCGCAATCAATGAGATACAGTTAACACTGTTGGGAGTTGCACTCTGTGCATGCGCTGTAAGACCTATGAGCGAGTTGTAAGACCCTAAGAGCAGGTCATCACAGTGAGCTTGTCTCCCCAGCTTTGGGTCAAATTCCCAAGTAATTGACATTGGTACCTGATCATATAGCTCAGTGGTTAGAGCACCTGGTATACACCTGGGAGGTCGCTGGTTCGATTCCAGCTCTGATCGCATTTTTGTAACATCAGGCACCCCCCCAGGATGGAGAACCTCTGGCATCGCGAGATCCTCCTCAGGGCTGTCATCTGCAGGCTCTGGGACAGGAGGAGTGTAGGGGTTAGAAATGGGGTGTGAGTGAAGAGGGGTCTGCGCAACAGATAGAATGACATTGCGCTCATCGAAATCAGCGCATTCTGAGATGATCGTTCGCTTGGTGGTGGGGTTGTAGAACTTCCACCCTTTGTAGCCATCTGGATACCCTATAAATACGCACTTCTCATAGTGAGGGCGCAGTGCATCGCATTTATCTTTCTGGATATGCACATAGGCTGTACATCCCCAGACACGAAGATGAGACACATCTGGCTTGTGTCCATGCCATAGCTGAAAGGGAGTAGCATCATCCAGTGCAGCAGTGGGGCATCTGTTCCAGACATGGACCAGTGCAGTGAGAGCTTCACCCCAAAACGCCATAGCTAGGCCAGATTCCTTCAACATCGCAGTAATTCTCTCAGAGAGGACGCGATTTGCTCGTTCTGCGACTCCATTCTGCTGAGGGTGTGCCCTGACTGTGTGTTGGCACTTGATACCGCATTCCTGGGTGAATTTGAGCATCGCATTGCTCATATACTTGCCTCTCTTATCATCTCGCAGCGTTTTGATGCGCCGTTCTGTCTGGTTCTCTGCGAATGCTTTAAACTGCTTAAAAGCATCGAAAACATCTGATTTGGCACGAATGGGCACCACAATGCGGAATCTGGAGTAATCATCGACAAAGGTGACCCAATAGCGAAAGCCAGAGAAGGAGGGGTAGGGAACAGCATGGACATCAGAGTGAATGAGTTCAAGAGGGCGAGAGGCGCGAGATCGAGAGGAAGGGAATGGATTTGCGTGCATCTTGCCAGCAAGGCATGGCTCACAGAGCGGATCAGCTACAGTCTTGCTGTCAAGTTTCATCCCAGTGACCAATTTGCGCTCAAAGAGTGACTTTACATCCGCATGGTTGTGGTGAGCAAAGCGGCGATGCCAAAGCGATAAATCGAGTGGCACAGTGGTGGCAGCATGCGCATACTCTGTCACAGACTCTGTTGTGCCCTCCAGAAACGCAGCATTGCTGCTATCAATGTTGGCAACGAATAGTGGTGGTCCTGACGCGCGAGAGAAAGTCATGCGAGTTGCATTGATATGGACAACAAAATCTGCGCGACGAGTGAGGTATAGCACAGCAAGTAGGTTGTTGCGCAGTTGGGGGACATGAAGGACATTGGAAAACTCGACCGCTCGACATCTCTTGCCATCAATCACTGGGTGAAACACCACTGAACCAACTCCAGCAGAATAGACAATAGTGTTGTCTGCGAGCTTGATTGGGACGCGTTTGGGCACATAATTGCGCAACCAGTGTCGATGGGGCGTCATATGAGAAGTTGCGCCCGAGTCTGCATTCCAATCATGGTCAGCGTCGAGTTGGAGAGGCGAGAATGGGTCAGAGGGATCAATGGAACGATAACTTGCATTTCCAGCGCGTTCTATGGCCTCAGGAGTGGTCATCGATGAGTTGGCCTGGTCCAATGTCTTGCCCTTGTCCTTGTTCTCCTTGTAGTGCTTCTTCGCCCTCTGAAGCGCATAACAGCGGCACTGGCAATGTCCCTTCTTCTCACAGAATGCGCATGGGGTGTTGCGAGCGCATTTGCAGCC
>JBBPUK010000543.1:0-13618 GCA_038094635.1 Tylopilus cervinicoccineus
ACTGTACATGTTGACCAGTAGTATGGTCAGTGGGTATGCAGTGCAGTTGTTGGATGTTCTTTGACTTTCATTTATCTTTCACTTGTTCTTTAACTATCTCTTGGTTCCTTCTAGTTTCACACCTTCTGGTGATGGAACATGTCATTCACTACACCTTTCCATTGTGGCTAAGGAACTATGACTCACTCTTCCTTTTTCTAGTTAACTGCTGAACATGTCAGAAGTAATCCCTAATAACTGGAGTCACACTTAGGAACCTATTGCTGGACCACCATATCAGCAGTTCTTCCTTTTATTGATATATCTTCAAACCACTGGTAATACCCATTCTTTTCTTAGTAATTCCTTTCTTGACCACCTGGTCTGTGCATACCTAGTTTACCCTATAAATAAGGTCCTTCCTTATATCAATACTTTAGCTTATTCTATGCAATCCATGTGCTAGAACTCCTTCTCAGAATGGCCAGTCACCTTATCCTTCTTCTGAGTATCCTTTATCATTTACTATCAACTATCTCCTTAAGAGTTCTTCCCTCTCAGTAAAAGGGACTGTTCTAGCAATTATACTTCACTGTTACTGACTGATATTAGGAAGGGCCATGTCATACATGCTGCTGCTAGATTGTCCACACAAGAAAAGTGCCAAGACTAGCCTTCATGCAACTAGAAAGAGTTGCCATCCAGAAGCCATGCTGACTATGTCACTATCCATGGGTCAAGGTCTGCTCAGAGGAGCCACCTATTGTCAGAGACAGTCACTGTTCTATCTAGTTATTTTAGTGCATTTGCATTAGATTCCATCACACCATAATAGAGTGTAATGCAAATCTTGGGAAGTATCTCTTTATCAACTTTAAGATTTCTAACAAAGATATCATCTGGGAAAATGACATTCTGCTTTGGAGGAGGGGAGAGAAGGGAAGAGAAATTAAGCACCAGTGTAATGCCCCAGCCAAGCCCATGAAGAGACTCCTCTGTTAGCTGAGAAAATTCTATTGCCTTTATTTTATTGGTTTCTTCAACCAACAGGTTGGAGTACCTATTCTTAGTGATTGTATCTTCAGAACTCCTAGGGTCCCTCAGGCACTGCCTTTTCCCTTCAAGGTGAGGTTCTTATAATCTCTAAACCATGCTTAAGCTTCTTTAAAATTCATTTATCAAATCATTTCCAGTAAGGCTCTTTCCTTTTCTTTGTTTTTCCAGTTGGGTCCAGGGTTAGTGGACTTACCCACTTCTCAAACCAAAGCTGAGGACACAGCACCCACATCTTCTGTGTCACTTGAGACTTCCTTCCAAGTGGTGATTTACTGCATTTGTTTAAGGGTGGCCTTCCTCTTTTATGAGTAGATGTTTCTATGTTCACTGCTGTCATATCTATGATATATGACCCATTTCCAGACTCCTCCAGACCTTCATTATCCCCTCTGACTTCTGAACTTCTGTTCTAACCTCTGGACTTCAATCTCTGGCTCCAGACTTTGACCTTTGACTCCAGACTTCAACCTCCAGCTCTAAACTTTGATCTTTGGCTCTGGACTACTCTGTACATTTCAGTTACATTACTTCCTTGTTCTTATTTAGTTCTAGCTCCACTTCTTAGTTACCTCCAATCCTGTGCTTGCACAGCTCTAGTTATGTCCCTCCTATTCTCTGTTCTCTGGTCTTGGTTTCCTTTCATTCCATCTTATTCAGACTTTAGTCATTTTCATAGTTCTGCTCACTAATGCTATGTTCCTCCACCATATATAAAGTCCATAGTTCTCCACTTGTACCTTAGCTTGAATCTCAAATTGAGTCTATCCTGAACTTCTTCCCCTTTCTATTTATCTAATCTTTGAAATATTGGATTGTGAATAGTAGCAAGGGCACACCACATAAGGTGAAGCCAAACAATCCCTAGGACCTTGACTCTGGAGTTCCAGAGTACCCATTGGAGTTTGCCCCCAGTGAGATGGTACTCTAACAACTGCCCAGAAATCCACATTCTTTGCATTTCATTGTAGAATTTTTGCACTCCCTTGATCAATGATCAATCTACCCACACTTAAAGCAGATGCCATATTTTAATCCTTGTTTTGTCAGGTGCTGGTCCATCATGTTGATATCCATTGTGTTTGGGTCATGCTTTGGGCCACTGTCATACAGTGAGCAATAAAACCAATGCAATATTTGCAATATTTTGATTGAAGCATGAATATTAAGAGCCCTGTTGATGATAGACTCTCTAATCTGGGTATCATTGGAAAGCCCTGATAAAGGGCTTTCAAATGGTATATGGGTTTATTATGTAATATTTACTATATTTGGAGATATGTTGAAATTGGTGTGAGGTACTTATTGTATCAGTTTTGTTGCTAACACTCTAAAGTATTCAAAATGCACATTGTAAGTGATTATTACATAAGCAATGGATCATGTGACAAGTAATAAGTTCAACATGATACAAATACACACACACCATTACTTTGTCCACAACCACCATTATGAAATCTCTCTCAGTTGATCAAACTCACCACATCATTTCTCTTTTGGAATTGGGGCAATCATCCCATCAAATTGCCAAATCAACTGGTCTCAACCAATCTACCATTAGTAGACTAAGGTCCAAACATCTTCCCAACCTCCCCAAAGCCTTTGGTGGTCATCCTTTCATTATTTCTCCTACTAATATATATTATACCATTCATCTTATTGAATCTAGAAAGGCTGAGTGATATGAACCCTAAGCCACTAAGGCTTACTTAAAGTCCTTGGGTCATTCATAGGTCACACTAAGAGTGTTGTGTAGAGAGGAAGGGGCTTGTAAAGATGCTCTTAATCCCTTGCTTGACTAGTAGGTAGAGAGGGAAACACCAAGAGAATAAGCTGAGGTCTTTAGTGTTGTCTCCTGATCTATATATTGATACAACCCCTAAAACAACCCAAGGCAACAGCCAAGGGAAGACATGTATAGGAGCTGTGTTGGTGTCTGGACAAGGACATCTTTATCCAGAGAGGCACAACCTACACCCACTAACCCAGAGGAACACTCCAAGCTAGGGCTCACTCTAATGAGGGGGAACCCTCAGAAGAACAGACTGAGGTTGCCCTCAGCTGTCCCAAGCTTGTATACCTTAGCATATATACATCATGTGTTACGGCCGCAAGGGCATAACTGCAATAGATTACGATCGCTCAACGTGGATCTCAGCGGCGATACGTAAGTCCGCAAAAGGAACGAGATCTGGAGCACGGACAGTGCGGATATGAAGGTCTTAGGGTTTGATACCACGCCTGATCCGCATGGTCACACTTGGGCATAAGGCGCATCACTGTGGGTTGTGCGCAGTCCGGGTAAGGTCCATTATGAAGAGGGGGCTTCATGTGACGACAAGGGTCTAGGGTTCCCGGTTACAAGTATAGTAGCCTAGGTCACATGATGTATATATGCTAAGGTATATAAAGCCAGGACAGCTGGGGGCAACCTCAGTCTGTTCTTTTGGGGGTTCCCCCTCCATTAGAGCGAGCCCTAGCTTGGGGCATTCCCTCGGGTTAGTGGGTTAGGTGGTCCTCTGTGGCTAAAGACGTCCTCGGCCACACGATCACACGGCTCCTATACGTGTCTGCCTAGGGCTGAGTCCTTAGGTTGTTTTAGGGGTTGTATCATTAGAACAGACTCTTAGCGTCAAGAGTCGACCCCGCCGCTACGAAGAGTGGTGCCTCATCCAGCGATGGATCGCTAAAGCAGGCTCTTGATGAGTCAAGACCCCCACCGAACGTACGAGGTGGACCTCTTGATGAAGAGGACATATAGGGAGTAAAAGGAGTTTTTGTTTAGCTCTCGGGCAGAACGCCGAAGGAGGCAGCCCACTCCATCTTTCACTTTCATCCTGGCCATCCCCCTGGTGAGGTTATGCCTCATGCGCACTCGGCGACGCGTACTTCTCGGCAGATCCAGGCGGGGTGTTTCGTCTAGAAGGACTAGGGCCGGCTTGTCATAGTCCGCCCAAAAGCAAACTACAAGGGAGAGCCAGACGCGCGTCAGTACCCTAAGCCCTATGGGGAAGTGCCCAGTCAGGGGCCGCATGCTAAGTAGGGAGTCCTTGGGTCCTTTTCAAAGGTTCAGCAGCAGAGGCATCCAGAGCTTCGCGCCCGAAGGTTGGTTGAAAGGGTGGTGTTTGTCGGTTCATCACCAGTTAAAGAAGAAAAACCGTGAAGTCAGACCAAACAGGCCTTTGTCAGGGTGGAAGGAGGAGCATACAGGACTAGATGTCCAGGGCTGCGGTTCAGCGCGATTTAAGAACTGGGAGTTACCGGGCTTCCAGAAAAGAAAACAAAACGGGCAGTGAGGTTGACCGCTCCTCAGACATATCAAAAGCGAAGATCGCGCAAAGTTATAAAGTGAATCCTAGCGAAATATAGGGAAATTTTTTCTTGTCTTCCCCTCTTGTGCTACGTCCGTCAGGGCTTATCGTCGGGACACCGATAGGAAGGATGAGCATAGGGAGTGGAGGGGACCGCTAGGGACCCGGAACTACATGTAAAGGGTTAATGACCATAGGAGACGAAGACGGAGCTGTGCAGAAGTCATGGCGACGGATGAGCGACGGCCGCGAGGCATGGTCGCGAGTCACGGATAATGGGACGAATTTTCACGCGAGCTCTTGTGGGCCGTGGAAAGGGAATTCAGCCATCACCCCAGTCCCGGAGGTAAAGGCCTATAGGCGGCCTCAATTCGTTCTTACCTGAAAAGGATAGTCTCTATGACACAGTACCAGCTGTCAACCAGTGACGGGGTTATCAGTTCCCCAGAAGAATCAAAAACAGTGGCTGGCGCAGTTGGACTCACCGCTATTTTCCCAGAGATCGGCACGTGGGGAAACCGCTCATGTCAAACAGCGAAGTAGATCGTCCGGAGTCCGATCATTAAGGAGGGGATAGTGTTACGGCCGCAAGGGCGTAACTGCAATAGGTTACGATCGCTCAACGTGGATATCGGCGGCGATACGTAAGTCCGCAAAAGGAACGAGATCTGGAGCGCGGACAGTGCGGATATGAAGGTTTTAGGGTTTGATACCACGCCTGATCCGCATGGTCACACTTGGGCATAAGGCGCATCACTGTGGGTTGTGTGCAGTCCAGGTAAGGTCTGTTATGAAGAGGGGGCTTCATGTGATGACAAGGGTCTAGGGTTCCCAGTTACAAGTATAGTAGCCTAGGTCACATGATGTATATATGCTAAGGTATATAAAGCCGGGACAGCTGGGGGCAACCTCAGTCTGTTCTTTTGGGGGTTCCCCCTCCATTAGAGCGAGCCCTAGCTCGGGGCGTTCCCTTGGGTTAGTGGGTTAGGTGGTCCTCTGTGGCTAAAGACGTCCTCGGCCACACGATCACACGGCTCCTATACGTGTCTGCCTAGGGCTGAGTCCTTAGGTTGTTTTAGGGGTTGTATCATCATGTGATCTAGGCTACACTATAAGTAACCAGTAACCCTGTGCCCTGTCACCATATGATACCCCCTTTATAACAGACCATAGTCAGACTGCACTTTACCCACCATCTTATGCCCAGCTATATGTGGATCAGACATGACATCAAGCCCTAAGACCTTCATATCTGCACTGTCCATGCCCCAGATCTCATCTTGTGCCAAACACTGGCAAGATCCATGGTGGGCAATTTGTGACCTTTTGCAGTTATGCCCTTGTGGCCGTAACATATATACTATTGTACAGTATAGCCACTGGTGCACAGACCATGTATCTAACTATGGTAATTGTTCTACTATGGTCAAACCCTTAACCCTTATCAATGCCTCATAGTGACAGCAATCAGCAATCCTGTGCTGCCATAGCAGAGATTAACTGCCACCTTCTGTGTGATGTCTTTTATTAAAAAAGAGAAGAGAAGCATCCAGAAAGATTCAGATGAGTGGAAATGAAAGAGCACTGGATTAGGGCACAAATAAAGAGCAGAAATGAAAGAGACCCAATTAGGAAACTAGTTCCCATGCCTTAGAAGCACAATAGACTCCAGAATCTACTGTCAAGGACAACAGGTGATGATATAGGCCATACTTCATTATCTGTGCACTATCTAGGTGGTCTTTGGACTCTTTAATATCTAGCATCTCTTGGCATCATCATGTGACTCATCACATGGACTGTGAATGAAGTAAATGCATCCATGCATGAAGAGAAATAAGACAAAAGAAATGAAAATATATATATTATCTTGGGCAACTAGTGTCTGTGTAACATGACTATAACATTGAGAATGCAGTTCAAGTGACCAAAACACTTCAAGAAGTGAAGAACCACTTCATCTCCCCTCAGACCATCTGCCATCACTTGAAGAAAGCTGGTATAAAGGCTATAATGAAGCAAAAACATCCTCTTCTTGCTGTGCATCATAGGAGAGCAAGGATGGACTTTGCTCTAAGCCATCAGCATTGGACTGTTGAGGACTGGAAGTAAGTTATATGGTCAGATGAGACCAAAATTAATCACATTGGATCAGATAGTAGGAAATGGACATGGAAAAGGGCAGAAGAGAGTCTTAGTGACAGGATTGTAGAGGGAACAGTTAAGTTTGGGGGAGGATCAGTGATGCTATGGGGCTGTATGACTTGGAAAGGAGTTGGGATGGCTTGCAAGATTGATGGTAAGATGGACACTGATCTCTATATGCAGATTTTAGATGATGAACTGCAACAAACTCTAATGGATTATAGATTTTCTCTAGAAGACACTATCTTTCAGTAAGATAATGATCCAAAGCACACCAGTAGGAAGGCTATGGAGTGGTTTGATGATCATGGATTTAAGGTCATGGTATGGCCTGCTCAGTCCCCAGACCTTAATCCCATAGAACATCTATGGTTTATTCTCAAAAGAAGACTAGCAGAGTATCCTGAGCCACCTAAGGGAGTATTAGAACTTTGGGAGAGGATTCAAGCAGAATGGTACAAGATTGGGGTGGAGGAGTGTCAGAAATTGATTGAGAGCACACCTAGGAGAGTTTAGAATGTCATCAAGGCCAAGGGAGGATATACTTCATACTAATTTGTGATACCCCTATACCAGCAACAAAACTGATACAATGAGTATCTTATACCATTTTCAATATATTTCCTTATATGGTAAGAATTACATAGTAAACCCATATATCATTTGAAAGTCCTTGATCAGGGCTTTCCAATGATATCCAGGTTAGAGGGTCTATCATCAACAGGATTCTCAATATTCATGCTTCAATCAAAATATTGCAAATATTGCATCAGTTTTGTTGCTCACTATAAGCCTTCATCTTCAGCCACCAAACCATTCAGTTTGTGCCATTGAATACAGTAAGTCTGGTGGTAGTAAGAGTGTTCTTTGGGGAAGATATGTTGGTAGATCTAAAACAATGCAGGTTAGCAATAGATCATATCAGCATAGGTTCAATAACCCTAGATAGAATCATTCTCTATGAACAGCATTTTATAGCATTCCATGGAAACTGAGTTTCATCTTGTCTGAAACAGTCATAACAATCTCAGAGAGTTTCTGCTTAGATGACATCCTAGGTTTTGCTTTGCAGCAAACACCTGGAGTGCACTATGCAGGGCTCATAACCTATTGAAATAGATAGGCTGTTACATCTCAGAGGATACCTAAGAGACTCACTGAGTGTTGGTCTGGTTTGACATTTACAGGTTGTGGTTGAGATTAAAGAGTCAATTGGAACTCAGATGACTGAGTTCAAACTTATATCTACATATAGATATGGTAATACTACATATGGATATATAGTCTACTAGTAACAAAGTGCTACACTATGGTGCACATTTAATATTCTAGATGGAAGTAAAGAAAGTGTGCCAGGGCTGTGCATGATTGAAAGTCTAGACTGACAATAAGTCTATAAAGGGTTATTAGTGAAAATAAGTAAAATATGACTGAGAATGACAGGGGACTCCATAGGGAGTACTTCTAACCCTATGCTCAGTCTAGATGGTCTTTGAACTCTTTAATATCTAGCTCTCTCAGTATCTTCTTATGCTTCTACACAAGAACTTCAAATAAATAAGGTGTGGGGCATGGTGGCCATAACACCCTCAGTCCTCAAGACTCCTCTCTTGCTCCTCATTACTCTAAATCTAATCCAAGGTCTCATCCTTGCCTAGATCCTTGGACTCTAGAGTAACCTTCACTCTTTATCACTCCAGATCCTATCAAGGGTCTCTTCCTCACCTAGGTCTTCAGACTCTAGGATAGTCTATTATATTGCACCACCCCAGAACTATGGCAGCTTTGGCTCCTGTCTGGTGGAAGTTCTAGTGCTCTGGACCTTACCAAAATCTCATCCCAGCCTAGTTATCTTATTTGACTCTAGGAATCCTAGCATAGTCTTTGGATTCTAAACACCAAGTCACTTTGGATCTCTTAGTAAGACCTTGTCCAAGTAACTCTAGTCATAGGAATATGACAGCTACAGCTCCTACCTATTGACTTGTCCTTGTTCAAGTCCAACTTAGACTTATCCTTAGTCATCCACCTTGCTTGCATAGTACTGGAATATGGTGGCCCTTAAGCTCCTACCAGTAGCAAGACCCCTAGTAGTGATGATTCACATAACATGGTGTAGAGAATAATGTATGGTAAGGTAGGTTTATCAGCAAGGTAGAAAAAGGGGTGGTCAGACTGAAAAGACAAAAGGAATGGGAGTATAGATAATGAAGAAGGGAGAGAAAAGTTGTAACAAGAGGTTGCATAGAGATTCTATGAGGCATGGACCAGACTAACTCCAGAGGTCCAGAGTTGACTTCTGACACCCCCAGGATGAACAGCTGGCTCTCCAGCTTGTTTTCCTGGTATACTCCCCTCTACTTCATAGCAAGGGATTAAGAACACCTCTACAAGTATTACCTTATCTTCCCTCTTATATACTTTGTGTGACATATAAACCAAGACTCCATTTCAGTGAGGCTTTTGCTGGATTTAGGGCTGTATTGTTTTCTGTGATTTCAATACTTCCAAAACTTCTAGTTTTTCTGGTCTTTCAATTTTTCCATGCTTCAGAAGAGTATCAGAAGTATCTAGTCTTTTCTCTTTTCATGGACATCATTGTTGTATTATTCTTGTATGGACCACAGTACAAACAGACTTGGTTAGATCTGTATTACATAATTACATAGATAATCTTCATCTTGACATGACTCTACACCTCAGTCACTGGCTCTATTCAGTACTGAGGTGAGATCCATCTATTGTTACTTCACACCTTGTACTCATACATTACAGTGTACTTCTACAGGTGTGGAATACACTAGTCACTGACTCTATTCAGTACTGAGTGTACTTCTACAGGTTATGAGCCCTGCACTCTAATCGCAAGAAAAACTCAGAAACGATGTGCATATATTCACCATAATGAGTACTACAGCATCTGAGGAGATTAAGCTACCTAAGCTTGATGCATCCGATAAAGAGTGGACCACTTGGAAGGTCCAACTCCAGGTTGTCATGGCCAGTTGAGGACTTAGCAGATACCTCCATGGCATGACACCTAAATCCATAGACCCTGCTGTTGGGAAACCGAGCAGGTAGATGGTGACAACTCCGGATGAGGTGAAAGTGGTTGTGGAATATACCAAAGGCCTCACTGCATAGGTCGAAAAGGACATGAAGGTCCAGCATATAATTGCCACTACACTTTCTAATTTGCTCTTCATCCATCTAGTCAACAAAAGGACTGCTTTCAAGTACTTCATGATGCTAAGTACCCTCTTCAAGCAGTGCTCCATTGTGATTGATGCGAAGATGCACCGCCAGTTGGGTGAGCTGAAATTGAAGGATGGCAGTGATGCACACATGCATATAGATAAGATTATGGTGATGTGCGAAGAACTGGCATCGATTGGGAGGTCTGTATCTGATGACAACCTCTTTAACATCATATATGCGTCACTACCTTGCTCATACAACCCCAGCTTGGCGTCACTTTCATCTATCATGTGCCTGCAACAAAAGACTGTTACTCCTGATGATCTGATGGACATCATATTAGAAGAATATGAACATCTTACCCTTCAGGACGGTGGAAAGTCCAAGGACAAGGGTTCATCAGAGGATGCTGCTTTTAGGGTGGATACATCTAAGCATGGAAAGAAGAAGTTTGCCAGGATCTATCACAACTGTGGTTGGACTGGGCACAAGATCAGTGATTGTTGGGAAGATGGCGGTGGAAAGGCCAGGTAGGGTCCTAAGGGCTAGAAATCCTGGGGAAAGAAATCCAAGAACTCGAAAGATGCAAAGTCTGTGGATGCGAAATCAGCCTCAGTGCATGCAGCAGATCAACCCGACTGTGTATGGCTGGCATCTCTGAACATCATCCTTGATGAGGAGGCTCTCCTCACATGGGCAGACATAGGGAGCATCCCAGAATTGTATAATAGTGGAGCTTTATAGCATCTTTCACCTTCTCGAGAACGTTTCATCAATTTCATTTCCATTCCACCTAAGCCTATCTGAGGGGCTGACAATGGTACTTTCAATGCAATTGGGAAAGATGACCTACCCATATACCTTCTGAACAGCGCTTCTCAAACCCATGTACTTTTGAGAGACATACTGTATGTGCCAAACATGCGCATTATCCTAGTGTCAATCAGCCATCTTACACAAGCAGGATGTCACACAGTCTTTGATGGCTCTACATGTCAGATTTTTGACATGCACAAGAAACTCTTGGGGGAAGTTAGTGTCTCAAATGGTCTTTATCATACACAGCATGCCTACTGAATCCCAACTATAGCAGCTGTGAGAGGAGACAAACAGCTCACTATGAAGGAGCTTTACATCCATCTTGGACACATTGGCACCCCCATGATCTGTGAAATGATGGCAAAAGGAATGATTTCTGACATTTCATTGCATCTGGACCACATAGAGATGGGTCAATGCACAGCTTGCGAATATGGTAAAGTGATACAAAAACCTATTGGGAACATTCGTGAACCAAGTCATGCAGTGGCACTTGGCAATGAGGTACACACCGACATATGGGGCCCATCACCTGTCCAAATGCCTGGAAAACAAAGTTATTATTGTTCATTTATGGATGACCATACCTGCTATACCCGCATCAGTTTGTTGTTCGCAAAATCAGACATCTTTTCAGCATATCTGGAGTTCAAGTCTTGGTTGAAGACACAATATGGTGCTTCGATCAAATGGCTTCATTCCAACTGTGGGGGGGAATATCTGTCTAACGAATTCTCTCATCATTTAAGTCGGAATGGGACAGAATGGAAACTTACCATCCATGATACACCCTAGTATAATGGCATAGCTGAATGTCTTAATTGAACTCTTGTGGAGCACATACACACCATCTTGCATGCGAGCAGACTGCTAAAAGTGTTGTGGGGAGAAGCTCTTCTGCACATCGTCTGGGTGAAGAACAGGTTGGCAACATGAGCACTCAACAGCCAAATGCCATATGAGATGTTATACAGAAAGAAACCTCACCTCAAAGACCTACCAGTTTGGGGTGCAAAGTGTTGAGTACTCAATCATTCCAGATCGAAGCTAGATGACTGTGCTATGGAAGGTCACTGGGTCGGTTATGATTCAGAGTCAACAGCACACCAAATCTATCTACCAGGTTGCTGTGCAGTTGTTATCAAGTGCAACGTCACTTTTCAGCATGGCGATAAGTCTGTTTCAACCTATTTGGAGGTTGCTAAGGACAATGGCACTCAGCTCAATTCATCCATTAAAACAGTCAACAATGACACATCATCGAATCCACCACCAGCACTAGTGCCACTATCAGCATCAGCATCCACTCCAGTGCCCAATAAGGGATCTATCGACCATCTTGGTGGTGATTTTGAGAATGTTAATCTGAGCAGCAAGCAGCAACTGCAGCATTTGGGTCATCAGCACTTTGACTCAGCATACATCTACTTGTTACAAGGTGGAGAAGATACTCATGATGGACGAGTGGGTGGCCAGATGTTGCCAAAAGGGATGCATATGGTTAAGGGAGCGGTCAGCGAACACACTTCAATGGCATGGGAGCTTGATGACAAAGAGGCTGTGTTTGTGCTGCTCGCAGGTAGCATGGATGCTGAGGGTTTCGAACTGGCAACTATCAATGAAGCTAAGAAGCAACTAGATTGGCCCAAATGGAAGGAAGCAATCAATGCTGAATTAAGGAGTCTCAATGATGTGCACACTTGGAACATGGTCGAACATCCTCAAAACACCAATGTTGTCAGCTGCAAGTGGGTCTTCAAAATAAAGAAGAACTCAGCGGGCAAAATTGACAAGTACAAAGTGCGGCTGATTGCACATAGTTTCACATAGCAATATGGTGTCAACTATGATGAAACTTATATGCCTGTCACAAGACTTGCCTCACTTTGGCTGATCCTGGTGATCGCAGCATGCTGAGACTGGGACATCGACGTTTTTGATTTCCATAGTGCTTTTTTCAATGGCAAGCTTGACAATGATGAAATCATCTTCATGGAGCTTCCACCCAGCTTCGATAAGCAAGGCCACAATTTAGTTGTGAGACTATGCATCGCTATCTATGGTTCTAAACAAGGTGCACTCAAGTGGTATCATCATTTATGTGCCATGCTACACGACTTGGGCTTCGCACAAATGGAGGCCGACTGGGGAGTATTTGTTGCAATGATAGCTCACCATATCCTGATCCTCACTTCGCATGTTGACAATTGTATGATTATGGGGAGTTTGTCGACTCTTATCACTGCATTCAAAAAGGAGATTAGGACACATTTTAGGATCACAGATCTAGGACCAATCAGTTGGTTACTGGGAATGAAGGTCACATGCGATCAGAAAGCACATATAATATCTCTCTGCCAGGAGTCCTACATCAATGTGATCCTCACTAAGTATAACTTCACTGATGTGAAGCCTGTCATTATCCCTCTTGACCCCCACTTGCAATTGTTAGAGTCGCAATGCCCCAAGACCACAAGTGAAATTGCTCATATGTGAAATGTCCTATATTGTCAAGCTGTTGGATCCCTCATCCATCTTGCTACTGGTACTAGGCTGGACATTGCATTCACAATGTCATTCATCTCTCAGTTCAATGCTAACCCAGATTGGGAACACTGGAAAGCTGTGAAGCGAATTTATTGTTACTTGCTTGGTATGAAATTGCTCATGCTGACTTTTGGGACACAGGTCCAAGGTCTCGTTGGATATGTTGATGCAGATGGTGCCACCCAGGAACATCGACGAGCAATCACTGGTTTCACTTTTCTCATCGACAGGGGAGCAATTCTCTGGGGTTCAAAGAAACAAGAGCTTGTTATTCTCTTCACAGCAGAATCTGAATATGTTGCTGCAACACATGCTGTGAAAGAAGCTCTTTGGCTTCAATGCCTTATTGGGGAAATGTTTCAGCTGCTTACACAATCAACAACACTTTATGGAGACAATCAATCCACTATCATGCTGACTTGTGATGGTAGCTACCATGCACATACCAAACATATAGACATTCATTATCACTTTATCCATTTCTCTGTTGAGGAAGGTTCTATTCATTTTCTCTACTGTCCTACAGATGACATGGTTGCTGATACTCTTACCAAAGCTCTTCTGAG
>JBBPUK010000546.1:0-13461 GCA_038094635.1 Tylopilus cervinicoccineus
TACCTTTGACTACCAACTATCTCATTAGTGGTTCTTCCCTCCAAGTGAAAAGGGACTGTTCTGGCAATTAAACTCATCACTACTAATTGTCTATAGAGAGACCACATCATCTATGCCACTGCTGTTACATGTCAGAGTGTCCTCTTTGTGCATCCCCACTCTTTTTTCTCTTTCCCTACCCATGCATTCCATGACTCTCTGTATATCTTGCATTCACTACAGCATATGTTGAGAACAATCTCCATTGTCTGATTGTATACTGATGACTTTCTTCTGTATGTTACCACCAGTGGCCTTTCTTTTCTAGAAATACCTTTGAACCACTAGTGACACCTTCCCCTTTTCCAGTAGTTACCTTTCTCAGATATGTGGTCTGTGCCTCATTGGTTTACCCTATAAATAGGGTCCTCACATGTACTAGTACTTTAGCTTGTTCTATGCAATCTACATGCTAGAACTCCTCCTCAGAACAGCTGGTCATCTTTACCTGCTTTCTGAGTAATCTCTACCTTCGACTATTGATACTCTTATTAAGAGTTCTTCCCTCTCTGTAAAAGGGACTGTTCTTGCAATTATAGTTTGCTATTACTGATCATTTGTAGGAAGGGCCATATAAGATCTGCCACCACTAGGTCATCCACACACAGGAGTGCCAAGACTAGCATTTACACAACTAGGAAGAGTTGCCATCTGGAAGCTGCACTGACTATGTTGCTATTTGTGGGACCAGGTCTGCTCAGAGGAGCCATCTATTGTCAGAGACAGTTGCTGTTCTGTCAAGAAGTTTTAGTGCATTTGCATTAGGTGCTGTCACACTATAACAACTGCTAGTGATCCACATGAAGAGTGCCAACACTAGCAATTACACAACAGAGGTTGCCATCCAGAAGCCACACTGATTATGTTGCTACCCATGGGTCCAGGTCTGTACTAGAAAGTACCACCTATCATCACACAACAAGAGATTGCTATTCTGTCTAGTTATTTTAGTATATTTGCATTAAGGTGCTGTTGCACTGTAACACAAATGAGATATGTTCTCAGTTTTTTATGTCCCTTCTTGATGTACTAACTTTCATCACTACAGACCTGATAATTCATATGAATATTTCAATCTATGTCATGTGCAGTTCCATGATGTTGTTAAGCATATTATCAGTGTACTCAACTAGCAATTTTTGATTCTGGTAATTCCATCTGAATATGATATACTATAAGTATCCAGATGAAAATCCCCCCTACTCTTTGTTACATCCACAATATGATTTACTTGTTGTATTATTCTTGTATGGACCACAGTACAAATGGACTTAGTTAGATCCATATTACATAATCACATAGATAATCTTCATTTTGACATGACTCTACACCTCAGTCACTGACTCTATTCAGTACTGAGGTGAGATCTGTCTATCATTACTTCACACCTTATACTCATACATTACAGTGTACTTCTACAGGTATGGAATACACTAGTCACTGACTCTATTCAGTACTGAGTGTACTTCTATAGGTTATGAGCCCTGCACTCTAATCATGAGAAAAACTCAGAAACAATGTGCATATATTCACCATAATGAGTACTACAGCATCTGAGGAGATTAAGCTACCTAAGCTTGATGTGTCCAGTAAAGAGTGGACCACTTGAAAGGTCTGACTCCAGGTTGTTGTGGCCAGTCAAGGACTTAGTGGATACCTCTATGGCATGACACCTAAACCCATAGACTCTGCTGTTGGGAAACCAAGTGGGTGGACAACTCCAGATGAGGTGAAAGTGGTTATGGAATACACCAAAGGCCTCACTGCATGGGTCAAAAAGGATGTGAAGGTCAGCATATAATTGCTACTACACTTCCTAATTTGCTCTTCATCCATCTAGTCAACAAAAAGACTGCTTTTGAGTACTTCACGACACTGAGTACCCTCTTCAAGCAGTGCTTCATCATGGTTGGTGCAGAGATGCACTGCCAGTTAGGTGAGCTGAAATTGAAGGATGGCAGTGATGTGCACATGCATATAGACAAAATTATGGCGATGTGCAAAGAACTGACATTGATTGGGAGGCCTGTATCTGATGATGACCTCTTTAACATCATATATGTGTCACTACCTTGCTCGTACAACTCCGGCTTGGCGTTGCTTTTATCTACCATGTGCCTGCAACAAAAGACCATTACTCCCAATGATCTGATGGATATTGTATTAGAAGAATACAAACGTCTTACCCTTTAGGATGGCAGAAAGTCCAAGGGCAAGGGTTTGTCAGAGGATGCTACTTTTGGGGTGGATGCATCTAAGTGTAGAAAGAAGAAGTTTGCTGGGACCTGTCACAACTGCAGTTGAACTGGGCACAAGATTGGCAATTGTTGGGAAGATGGTGGTGGAAAGGCTGGGTAGGGTCCTAAGGGGTGGAAATCCCGGGGGAAGAAATCCAAGGACTCAAAAGATGTGAAGTCTGTGGATGTGAAATCAGCCTCAGTGCATGCAGCAGATCAACCTGACTGTACATGGCTGGCATCTCTGAACACTGTCCTTGATGAGAAGGCTCTCCTCACACGGGTGGACACAGTGAGCATCCTGGAATTGTATGACAGTGGAGCTTTACAGTATCTTTCACCTTCTTGAGAATGTTTCATCAATTTCATTTCCATCCCACCTAAGCCTATCTGAGGGGCTGACAATGGTACTTTCAATGCAATTGAAAAAGATGACCTACCCATATATCTTCTGAACAGCACTTCTCGAACCCATGTACTTTTGAGAGATGTACTGTATGCACCAAGCATGTGCATTACCCTAGTGTCGATCAGCTGTCTTATACAAGCAGGATGTCATATGGTCTTCGATGGCTCTACATGTTAGATTTTTGACATGCACAAGAAACTCTTGGGGGAAGTCAGTGTCTCGAATGGTCTTTATTGTACACAGCATGCCTACTGAATCCCGACTGTAGCGGCTGCAAGGAGAGATGAACAGCTCACTATGGAGGAGCTTCACATCCATCTCGGACACATTGGTACCTCCATAATCTATGAAATAATGGTGAAAGGAATGGTTTCTGGTGTTTCATTGCATCTGGACCATATGGAGATGGGTCAATGTGCTGCTTGTGAATATGGTAAAGTGATGTGAAAACCTATTGGGAATGTTCATGAACCAAGTTGTACAGTGGCACTTGGCAATGAGGTATACACCAACGTATGGGGCCCATCACCTGTCCAAATGCCTGGAAAATGAAGTTATTATTGTTCATTTATGGATGACCATACCTGCTACACCCACATCAGTTTGTTGTTTGCAAAATCAGACACCTTTTTGGTGTATCTGGAGTTCAAGTCTTGATTGAAGATGCAACACAGTGCTTCGATCAAACAGCTTCATTTCAACAGTGGGGGGGAGTATCTGTCTGATGAATTCTCTTATCATTTGAGTTGGAGTGGGACAGAACAGAAACTTACCACCCATGATACATCCCAGTATAATAGCATAGCTGAATGCCTTAATCGGACTCTTGTGGAGTGTGTATGCACCATCTTGCATGTGAGCAGACTGCTGAAAGTGTTGTGGGGAGAAGCTCTCTTGCATATCATCTGGGTGAAGAACAGGTTGGTGACACAAGTGCTCGATGGCCAAATGTCATATGAGATATTATATGAAAAGAAATCTCACCTCAAAGACCTACCAGTTTAGGGTGCAAAGTGTTGGGTGCTTGATCATTCCAGATCAAAGCTAGATGACCACACTATGGGAGGTCACTGGGTCAGTTATGATTTAGAGTCAATGGCACACTGAATCTACTTACTGGGTCACTGCACAGTTGTTATTGAGTGCAACATCACTTTTCAGCATGGCAATAGGTCTGTTTCGACCTGTTTAGAGGTTGCTAAGGACAACGGTGCTCAGTCTGATTCATCTGTTAAAACAGTCAACAACATACTGTTGAATCCACCACCAGTGCTGGCACCAGCACCAGTGCCATCATTAGCATCAGCATCCACTCCAGTGCCCAATAAGGGATCTGTTGACCATCTTGGTGGCAATTTTGAGAATGTTAATCTGAGTAGTGAGCAGCAACTGTGGTGTTCAGGTCATCAGTGCTTTGACTCAGTGTACATCTGCTTGTTACAAGATGGAGAAGGTACTCATGATGAACAAGCAGGTGGCCAGATGTTGCCAAAAGGGATGTGTATGGTTGAGAGAGTGGTTAGCAAACACACTTCAATGGCATGGGAGCTTGATGACAAAGAGGCTGTGTTTGCACTGCTTATAGATAGCATGGATACTGAGGATCTCAAACTGGTGACTATCGATGAAGCCAAGAAGCAACCAGATTGGTCTAAATGGGAGGAGGCAATCAATGCTGAATTAAAGAGTCTTGATGATGTGCACACTTGGAATATGGTTGAATGTCCTTGAAACACCAATGTTGTCAGCTGCAAGTGGGTTTTCAAAATAAAGAAGAACTCAGCAGGCAAAATTGACAAGTACAAAGCATGGCTGGTTGCACACAGTTTCACATAGCAATATGGTATTGACTATGACAAAACTTATGTGCCTGTCGCAAGACTTGCCTTGCTTTGGCTGATCCTGGTGATCACAGCATGCTGAGACTAGGACATTGATGTTTTTGATTTCCATAGCACTTTGCTCAATGGCAAGCTTAACGATGATAAAATCATCTTCATAAAGCTTCCACCCAGCTTCAATAAGCAAGGCCATGATTTAGTCATAAGACTATGTATTGCTATCTATGATTCCAAACAAGGTGTGCTCAAGTGATATTGTCATTTATGTGCCATGCTACATGACTTGGGCTTCGCATGAATGAAGGCTGACTGGGGAGTATTTGTTGCAATGATAGCTCATCATATCCTGATCCTCACTTTGCATATTGACGATTGTATGATTATGGGGAGTTTGTCAACTCTTATCACTGCATTCAAAGAGAAGATCAGGACACATTTTAGGATCACAGATCTAGGACCAATCAGTTGGTCACTAGGAATGAAGGTTGTGTGCAATCGGAAAGCATATACAATATCTCTCTGCCAGGAGTCCTATATCAATGCAATCCTTACTAAGTATAACTTCACTAATGTGAAGCCTGTCGCCATCCCTCTTGACCCCCACTTGCAATTGTCAGAGTCATAATGCTCTAAGACCACAAGTGAAATCACTTATATATGAAACATTCCATATCATCAAGCCATTGGATCCCTCATCCATTTTGCTACCAGTACTAGGCCAGACATTGCATTTGCAACATCGTTCATCTCTCAGTTCAATGCTAACCCAGGTTGGGAACACTGGAAAGCTGTGGAGTGGATTTATCATTACTTGATTGGTATGAAATCGCTCATGCTAACTTTTGGGACACAGGTCCAAGGTCTCGTTGGATATGTTGATGCGGATGGTGCCACCCAGGAACATCAATGAGTGATCACTGGTTTCACTTTCCTTATTGATGGGGGAGTAATTCTCTGGGGTTTGAAGAAACAAGAGCTCATTACTCTCTCCATAGCAGAATCTGAATATGTCACTGCAACATACACTGTGAAAGAAGCTCTTTGGCTTTGATGCCTTATTGGGAAAATGTTTCAGCCACTCACACAACCAATGATGCTTTACAGAGACAATCAATCCACTATCGTGCTGACTTGTGATGGCAGCTACCATGCATGTATCAAACATATAGATATTCATTATCACTTTATCCATTTCTCTATTGAGGAAGGTTCTATTCATTTTCTCTACTGTCCTATGGATGACATGGTTGCCAATACTCTTACCAAAGCTCTTCCAAGCATTAAAGCTAAACATTTCACTCAGAAACTTGGACTACACCCTTCTGTTTGAGAGGGAGTGTTGTATTATTCTCATACAGACCATAGTACAAATAGACTCGGTTAGATCCATATTACATAATCACATAGATAATCTTCATCTCAACGTGACTCTATATCTCAGTCACTGACTCTATTCAGTATTGAGGTGAGATCCATCTATCATTACTTTACACCTTATACTCATATATTACAGTGTACTTCTACAGGTGTGGAATACACTAGTCACTGACTCTATTCAGTACTGAGTGTACTTCTACATTACTGGCATGATTCTGAGGAATTGAGTGATACTGAGTTGTAGTGGTCTGTGATGGAATATCTACACAATCAGAGCAATCAAACAATAGTATTTAAAATCTTAGCAGATGATTGTAGCATAGCTATTGAATAGGACACAATGGCAGCAAAGCAGAATGAGATTATAGAGTAAATATGGAAAGATCACCTCTCTTACATCCATAGCAGTAGTATGCACATTTGTTTTTAAATATCCTCTATGGTGACATCAAATATGTTCTATCTGAGTTCAGAAAGAGAATAGAAAGATGGTATAAAAAGTGCACTATACAATAATGTAACCATAAAGTATTTTCACTGACCTTCACAACCTATTTCTTGAGCCAGCTATGTCATATCTCACTTGTGTTCTCCATTTATGCAAGGATGATGTATGCATTAACAGAATCATCATTTAACTCAAAAATATTAAACATGATTATCACTTCTTTAGATATAAGGAAACTGGAGTTAAGCTATAGAAGTAGCTTTCTTGCTGTTATCTTCTGCTCAATAATGGCTGATGTTGTTTGTGAAGATATAACATTTGATGACAAAAGCCTAGATGCTACTAGTTTTGACAACATAGCTTGAATTTTGCACATAAGCTCCATGTTGAATCAGAATATATCTTGAAGTGCACTGATGTTATCATCTTGAAGTTTATCAATTTCTTGAGCCTTTTGCATTGCTCATTGTTTGCAGCTGCTGCTAAATGCACCAGATGCCCCATTTGCTATCAATCTTGATGGGCCTGAAGTTGACATCATAGATATATCATTGTCATCATTGACCTTGTGCTTGCCTGAGTTTTCTACACAGACTAAGATGCTTGAGGATGGTTTCACTAAACTTGTAGATAAGCAACATATGACAAAGAAACAGAGGGTGGGAGCAGATTAGGAGTGGATGATAGTGGCATAAAAGTATGAGAGGTGAATGGTAGTTGAAAATCAAAGGATAGCTGCAAATACTATAAATAGGGGAGGTTTGAGGAATAAATAATAAATTGAATGCAATGAATGCTGTAGAGCTAAATAATTTTGGCAAGTAAGCTGGCAATGTCAGTAATGAAGTCAGAAGGGTGGAAGAAAATACAGTAGATAAGGAATCTAAATGTAAAATTGATGTAGATGTTGAGATCAGCAAATGTACCCACAGTCTCATTGTCACTGGCCTAACAGATGAGCTGGTGAGGGCTCCGCTCAGGTACATCTTCTGTCCTTGTGTACCATACTGAATTGTGTCCATATGACTAGAACCAAAGCTAAGCTGGCGACCGCCACATATTCTGTACATTAGCAAACAATCCAGCTATGTTCTAGTGCCTAATGACATAGCCAGTAGAATATAGACCATTGTCCTCATATGAGTCACCTTAGTTCATTGCCCATGCACAACTGAGGTAAGTTACTTAGCATGCATATATACCTACTCTGCTAATTAGCCATATAGCTAGATCCCTCGATAGATAAATACATACTAGTTCATTGCCCATGCACAACTGAGCTAGATCCCTCGATAGTCATGCACTCTTTGTGTATTTCCACCTTGTTCTTACAGGTTATAAGCCCTGACTTCCCTGAACATTAAATCAAGTAGCCCACCTGTCATGTCCATTGTCCCAGCCACCGACATCCCTTCTATCCATGTTCCCAAACTGGACATTAAAGAGACCAATTGGACTATATTTGCCTTTCGCTTTCAGACTGCTATTGAGGCCAAGGACTTATGGGGCCATCTAGATGGCACCACCCTGCAGCTAAGCTACCCCAGCCCCATAACAGCTGAACAACAGGACAAGATTGTGAAGTAGGCCAAGAATGAACAAATGGCCCAATATCTGTTGGCCCAGAAAATCCCTGACTTGACTGTCTTGCATATCCAGAAGAAGGCAACTGTAGTGGAGATGTGAACCTTAATTAAAAAAGAATACACTGAAAAGGGCACATATGCATAGATGGACCTGTGCACGCAGTTCCTTGACTTCAGGCTGATGAAGGGAGGAGATGTCCAACAGTTTCTGGATGGACTTCAGATAAAGTGAGAAGAGCTAGCTGCTGTTGGTGTCGATATCCATGACCAGGATTATCTGTCTATGATTATCAAGTCCCTACCAAACCAATTAGCAAACTTTGCATCTAGCCAACTCACTGCCATCCATCTATGCACCTCAGCAAAGATGCTTGAGCCAGACATCTTGATATCCATCATTGCCAAAGAAGCTGACCACCAAAAGGCCAAATACCCATTAAAGGGTGATGTGAAAGACAAGAACCATGATGAGGCCATGTTAGTGTCTGGAACCTCTGAGGGATGAGGCAAAGGCAGGTGAGGGAACAGCAAAAGAGGTCCACCCAAGTGTTGGGAATGCAGCTCTATGGAGCACTTGGCTGCTTTTCACAAGAAGGGAGAGATCAAGAAGGAGAAAAAGCAAACTGTAACTAGCACTGCTAATGCTGTGATAAGTGATGGCAATTTCAACAATGGAGTCTTTGAAATATGTGATGATTCCAGTGACGATGAGTTAATGTCAGATCTATTAGAGGTGGAGTCAGACAATGAAGAGGAGGACAATCAGCCCTTAGTCACTGATAATGACTTATCTGAGAAGACCCACAGCCAGGAAAACTGAGCGCTGAAAATCAAGGACGAGTTCATTGATTATGCTGGCCCTAGCCAATACCTTAATGTGGCCATGGAAGCAAATGACAGGCATGCCTCGACCTGTCAGACTGAGCTATATGACTCTGGATCAACATGGTACATCTCCCCATATCATGAGTGTTTTGAGAACCTCATGAGTATCTCTGATAAATCCTTTACAGCTGCAAACTGATAGAAGTTTGTTGTGATGGATGTCAGCGACATGACTGTCGAGGTATCAAATGGGTATGATGTGTCAAAAATCAAACTAAAGGAAATGCTGTACTCACCAAAGGTTGGGTACACTCTGGTATCAATTGGCTATCTTGATGAGCTTGAGTTCTCAACCACATTTGCAGAGGGGTATTGCACCATTAGAGATACTAAAGGCAAGGTCATAGGATGAATATCACATATGCAGAAAGGGCTATACCATGTAACTCACAAGACCAAGACTGTGAGCACTGCAGATGAAACTGTCACCATCACAGACCTACATTACTAATATGGGCATGTTGCCCCTCCATAGTCTGCCACATTGTAGATAATGTTATGGTCACATCGCACAAGGGTATAATTTATTTTCTTTTCTTTTTCTTTCTCTTTGTGCACAGACATGTTTACTTCATTCGCAGCCCATGTGACCAGTCACGTGATGATGCCAGGAGATGCTAGGTATTAAAGAGTCCAAAGACCACCTAGATAGAGCACAGGTAACAAAGTATGGCCTTTGCCATCACTTGTCGCCCTTGGCAGTAGGTTCTGGAATCTATTGTGCTTCTAATGCATGGGAACTAGTTTCCTGTTTGGGTCTCTTTTCATTTCCACTCTTCATCTGCACCCTGACCCAGCGCTCTTTAATTTCTGCCCATCCGGATCTTTCTGGATGCTTCTCTTCTCTTCTTTGATAGAAGACGCCACACAGGAGGTGGTAGTTAATCTCCACTGTGGCAGCACAGGATTGCTGATCACTGTCGCCATAAGGCATAGATAAGGGTTAAGGGTTTGACTATAGCAGGAGATTTACCATACTTAGATAGTTGGTCCATGCCCAGGTGGCTGTACATTAGAATAGTATATAAAGGCCAGGGGATAATGCTGAAGCCCTCAGCTTGTTCTCTTGATGTTCTCCCCTCTACTAGCTAGTCTTAGCAAGGGATAACATAGGCACCTACACAAGCCCACTACTCCATTCACACCAGCGACCTACGAACACACCAAAGCTTACCCTCAAGTGAGATGCTCTCTGGTTTAGGGTTATATCAGATAATGGGCTAACAAAAGGACTCAAGCTAGATGACAGCCAGGCAGATGACCTATTCTGCAAATCATACATCTATGCAAAGATGACAAGGAAGCCAATCACCAAGGTCCATGAAGGCGAACAGAGTAAAGCAGTTGGAGACCTAGTCTGGACTGACATCTGGGGACCAGCACTAGTAGAAACGTTGAAGGGAAAGAAATACTACATTACCTTCATAGACAACCATTCGCGCCTGACCTACATGGTTGCCCTCCATCAGAAAAGCGACACATTCTCAGCCTACAAAACCTTTGAGGCCTGGATGGACCACCAACTTGAAGCTAAAGTCCGAGTGCTTCACTCAGATCGGGGAGGCAAATATCTCAGCCATGAGTTTGTTGCCCACTTGAAGTGACAAGAAACAACATAGTGGCTTATAGCACATGACACCCCCCAATATAATGGCATTGCTGAGCACCTGAACCAGACCATTCTAAAGCAAGTCCATGCTCTGCTTCATGCAAGTGGACTGCCCAAATTCCTGTGGGGTGAGGCTGCATGTTATGTCATCTGGCTAAAAAATAGGACACCCACCAAGGTACTAGCTGGGATAACCCCCTATGAAGTTGTGCTGAAGATAAAGCCAGCCCTGGGATGGGTCCATAAGTGGGGATGCGAGATATATGCAAAGGTAGAACATGGGAACAAGCTGGAAATGAGGGTCAAAAAGGTCAAATGAATGGGCATCAATGAAAATTCACCAAACACATACCAGGTATACTGGCTGACGAAGCACTCTGTTACTGTAGAACACAACGTCTATTGGGGCCTATCACAGCATGACATTGAGGGGCAGCAGGAACAGAGTGATATCCCACTTGTGTATGTAAGCAACTCCCACCCTCACACCAGTAGCAACACTAACACTGCCAAATCCATACCATCCACACCTCCAGCCAGCTCTACTGCCCCTGCTCCAGCCACTCCATGAATACCAGATCCTAGCTCTGTCGCTGTGTCATGGCTCAGATATATCTGCCAGCCCAGCCAGCAGATGCAAGACATCATTCAAGGGAAGGCTGCCAACCTACACCCATCACACGGCATCCAGCTCCCTAACCCAATCCCCAACCAATCCAACTATAGTAACAATCCTATCGTGCTTGAGGGGGAGGGAACAGCAAACCACTCCATAGCTGTTACCATCCACAACTCTGACATTGACCTAGCCCTCATGCTAAATAAGTCAATTACTGAGGCTGAAACTCTTGAGCCCACCTCCCTTGCCAAGGCCAAGTGCCGCCCTGACTGGCCACAGTGGGAACAAGGCATTCATGAGGAGCTCACCACCCTAGAAAAGGCCAGCACCTGAAAACTAGTCAACCTGCCTGTGAATGCAAACATTATTGGTTTGAAGTGGGTATTTCATGCCAAGAAAGATGCTGCCAGAAACATTGTCAGGTATAAGGCTCACCTTATCACACAAGGCTTTTCATAGATACCAGATGTTGACTATTTCAACACCTATGCCCCTGTTGCCAAACTTGCCTCCATCTGCACCATCCTAGCTCTGGCTGCCCACCTAGACCTGGAACTCCACCAGATCAACATCAAGGGCATATATCTCAACAGTGAGCTAAATGATGATGAAAAGATTTACATGCAACAGCCCCCAGGTTACACCAACCCAGCCTATATATGTCATGTCTACCTACTCCTCAAGATGCTCTATGGGCTAAAACAGAGTGGCCACCAATGGTACCAGAAGCTGGTAGAGATCCTTGTCAAGAATCTTAGCTTTAGGCAATGTGAGGTGGATCAGGCAGTATTTGTCAAAATGAGATAACAAGATGATTACCATCATTATTGTCCATGTCAACAATTGCACCATTGCCACCTCCACCCTAGCACTCATCATTGAGCTCAAGGTGCAACTTAGAGAGCATGTTGAGATCACTGACCTTGAAGAGCTATACTGGCTGCTTGGAATTAAGGTAACATGGAACTGGGAGGAGTGCACCATATCATTGTTGCAGTGCTCATATTTAGAGTCAATCACCCACCACTTTGGTCTAGATGAACTGAAGCCTGTCTTCACGCTGATGGAGCCCACCACCAAACTAATCAGCATCCAATTCCCATCGACTGGCACTGAACACACTGCTATGCAGCACATCCCCTACCGTGAAGCTGTCAGATCCCTCATGTACATAGCACTTGGCATGTGACCAGATATATCATACACTGTATCCACTGTCTCACACTTCTCAAGCAACCTGGGCATAGCCTACTGGGATGCAGTAAGGTGTATCTACAGATACCTAACAGACACCAAAGATCTATGGCTAATGTATGGCGGAGCAATGAAACCACTAGAGGGTTTCATAGATGCAGATGGCAGTATGGCTGAAGACTAAAGGGCCGTTTCAGGCTATACCTTTCTCATCGACAGAGGAGCTGTATCATGGGTATCCAAGAAGCAAGAGACTATCTCACTGTCGACTACTGAAAGCGAATACATTACTGTGACACATGCAATGAAGGAGGTGCTCTGGCTGCGCTTATTCATCAGAGAAGTACTCACCCCCCTTGATGCCCCCATTACCCTCTTTTCAGACAATCAGTCCGCCATCACACTTACCAGGGACCACCAATACCATGTACACACAAAACACATAAATGTGTACTTCCACTTCATCAGATGGATACTCGAAGAAGGGAAAATACAGCTTGTATTCTGCTCTACCGGGGACATGGTGGCTGACTCCCTTACCAAAGCACTCCCATCCCCGAAAGTCAAGCACTTCACCACCGAGCTTGGCCTGCATGCGGCTTAAGAGGGAGTATTGAGATCAGCAAGCATGCCTGCAGTCTCGTCATCACCAGCCTAACAGATGAGCTGGCGAGGGCTCCACTTGGATACATCTTCCGTTCTTACATATCATACTGAATTATATCCATATGACTAGAACCAAAGCTAAGCTGGCAACCACCACATATCCCATACATTAGCAAACAATCCAGCTATGTCCTAGTGCCTAACGATATAGCCAGTAGAATATAAACCATCATCCTCATACAAGTCACCTCAGTTCATTGTCCATGCATGACTGAGGTGAGTTACTTAGCATGCATGTATACCTACTCTGCTAATTAGCCACATAGCTAGATCCCTTGATAGGTAAATACACACTAGTTCATTGCCCATGCACGACTGAGCTAGATCCCTTGATAGTTGCATGCTCTTTGTATATTTCTGTCTTGTTCTTATAGTAGATGCTTCAATGATGTGGAGTGGGGCATTTCTGTGATTTCTCCTGCCTTTTGACTTTACTAGGGGGAGTATCTTTTCATAGTGTACCCACCCCCTGTGCATAAATCCACTTGCACCCTTGGTCTTCTGTATTCACCATAAGTAAAGAATAAAAATTTATAGAATGAAGGACTTAC
>JBBPUK010000548.1:0-11709 GCA_038094635.1 Tylopilus cervinicoccineus
CGCCCCCCTCATTTACCTCCCCGGCCTGCTACCTCGCCTCGCGGATATCGATTCCGAGACGCCAATAAGCCATCCCAGCGTCTGGATGGATCTAGTCAAGTTGCCCACGAGCCTCGGACCAATGAAGTGAATGCTGAAGTGCCTCCATGTCCCAGACCATCCTCTCCACCATCACGGAAACGTCCAATGGACAGTCATCCTTCTGATCCCCTGCCGACTCGGGACAATCGGCCTGTGTACAATTCAGATCGCTCTCGGATGAACCCGCGCGACTCTGAGGTTGGTCATCAGGTGGCTCGACCACCACCTCTCCTTGTCTCCCAAGAAGATGATCATGACCGTGACCGCGCACTACCGCCCATGCACCCGGAACGCGCGCTCATGCTCCAGGCCAACGGCTTGCCCCCTCGGCCATTTAGTGCGCTTGGGCCCTCCAGGCCTGGAAGGGGATTCAAGCGGGACAGGCGTGACGACCGTGATCACGAGCGTGCAGAACCTTTGCGGGGAGACGACAGAGGAGGCTACGACTCTGTATCGCCAGGTGGCGAGCGACGTCGCTACCCTGAAGACGACCGCCCGGTGGGACACGGAAGTGGTGGCGGTGCGTCGTTGTTGGATCGGTTGACACTGGATGAAGGGCATGTCAACCCGCCTTCCTTGCGTGACCGTGTTCAGTTACCGTCTAAGCGGGACAGGGAGGAGATGCTGTCTTGTGACATCCCTTTTGATCCCGAAGGCGATGATTACGATGGGCTAAAGAGAGTGAGGCGGCGAGGAGCTCCCAGGATCCGCAAGGGCAGGGTTTGAGGTGTAGAGCTGAAGGAGTGTCGTCTAGCACGTCTCGCATTTCCTCTTTCTCTCTTGCACACCATACTTCTTTCTCTACTATGTTTAAGGCCCCATGTCTTCACTTTGGCACATATTTCAAGTATTTGGGGAAGCCCCCCCATCAGTCGCAGCTTATTCTGTTATTCTGTTATTCCATTATTCCTCCGTATTTTGTTGACTTGGACAATCAACAGTGTCCTGCGTCCGACTCGCACGGCGGTTCCTCGCCCGAACTCTCCTGCGTTTGGGCCTCGCGCGCAAACTGGGCAAACACGTCCGGTTTCCAGTGTTCCTGCACGAAATCCATGTCTTCTCGGGGCATCCACCACTCCAAGAAGAGAAAGAAGAGACAATCGACGATGAGAATGGTGGTGTAGATGAGCCCCGCGAACGGGCCCAACGACATCGTCCTGTGTGTGCCCGATCAGTGGTGCTCAGCGTGGGTGTGGGAAACACAAAAAACGACCATGGGAACGTACCGTCTCACCCGGGTCTCAAAATCGATGGGCTCGGAGCGCACGACAGCGTCGTATACCGCCTCGGTGCGCGCGGCGACATGTGCCCAGTCGTAGAAGCGCTTCACGCGCGCGTGAGCTTGGAGGGGGTCGTGAGCCCCCCGTGTGACGATATCGATCGCTTCGGACAGCGCGCGGAAAAGGTCTGCGCAGGGTAGATGGGGTGAGACATGTGAGCGTGCGGGTAAGTATGTGGACCCAGTAAGGTGCTCGAGGCGACAAGAGAGAAGCACGTACCATCTTCGTCGGGCGTCGCGAAGGATATCATGTCTTCGGGAAGGATCTCGGGGACGCCACCGACGCGCGTGGAGACGACGTACAGGCCTGTGCAGGCTGCTTCGAGGATGGCGATACCAAAGGACTCGGTGAGGGACGTGTTGAGGAAGATGGAGCCTCGGACGAGGACCTGGCGAGGCCTCAGCGTTCGGGAAGTAGAAACGACAGTGGGAAACGTGGAGAAGGAGTGAGAAAACAAAACGCACGTTGCGCACGTCGCGATGCCGAACAGGCCCGAGGAGCTCGATTCTGTCTTGGAGGAGGTGGCGCTCGCGCGCTTGGAGCAGGTCGTTCAGCTTCGGACCGTCTCCACCTGGTTTCGAGGGGGCGTAGAGTGAAAGTGAGCGACTGAGCGCACTACGTGCTCACTCACCGACGATGAACTTGACGTTTGGAAAGGCGGCGCATATGCGAGGTGCGGTGGCCACGAGGAGATCGATGCCCTTGCGATACGCCAGGCGCGAAATGACGACAATGTTGACTGTGGCCGTCGAGTGTGTTCGGTCGGGTGAGACACTAGGAGAGAGAGTGGACCCACTGGTCTCTAGCGGTTGCGGCTGAGGTGACGGGGTGAACTGTTCAGCGACCAGAGCATTCGGGATCGTGTATACACTCGATCGTACGACGGACACCAATGGGTCCTCTTCTGAAGGCTCGAACAGTTGACCCCGAAGTACGGTATTTTCACGTCTAATATGTTCAACGTTCCGCATGAGCGATCCATGCGGCGCGTGCCCTGCGCGAACTCACCCCGTGTGCGAGACGCAAATCACCGCATCGACATTTTTGAGGGCGGCAGCCAAGAGCTTGTTGGTCAATATACTCGCCGCGTCTTCGAATCCAAACAGACTATGATCTGTAAATACCGTACGCACACCAAAAAAGTGGGCGTGAAGAATGCCTTCTTGACCCAGGGACGAAAGACTCGCATGGGCGTGGATCAGCTGAATATGCTCCCGAACGATGATCGTCCGAAAATATGGCAAAAACGTGAAGTAATTTGGCAAGGTGGCGGACGAAGCGATGGTCATAAAAGGGACGTAGTATACCTTGAGCGACGGTAACAGCCAACGTATGCCAATGCGGTCTGGAGGGTGACTGTGCGTGATGACGATGACTTTGTGGCCCCGACGTAGGAGGTTGGCGCTGAGCATGTATATGTGGTTCTCCACCCCGCCTACATTGGGGTAGAAGAAATCCGATATCATCCTGCGTGAGAGTGTCAGATGCGAGTTGGATGTAGATACTTCAGACTTGTACGCAATGGAAAGTGCTCCATCCTTCATTGCACGATAAGACACGACAGTAGCTATTCAGAAGAGAACATTGGTGAGATTCCAAAGTTTAGAACCTGATACACATTAAGACGCACATGATTTGTCTTTGCCCTAACGGGGGTTCGGAAAAAGTTGAACACAGAAGAAAAAGGCTACTTCAGCGGAGGATCGAACTATGAGCCTTCTGTGTGTGAGACTGAAATCACTATTAGGCCACCACTGAACTGACGGATTGTGGTTGACTCGTCGGCGTCTATGAGCACGATTTAGAGGCGAAAGCGCGTGGAAATCGAAGCTACGGCGTAGCTCGCTTCAACTGTCCCGCAACGAAAAATTCGTACGCCAACAGTTCTCGAGACTTGCAGTGTTTCTTGCTTTCTAGTCTCTCATAAGAGGTGAGTTCTGTGACTCTTCATCGTACCCATGGGCGATTCCTTCTTAGTCGCTGTCTTAGGGGTCCTTGATTATGCCCCATTGACACGATTCAGGTATGTGCTGCGCTCTGTCGAATGCCCTATGGTACCATGTTCGCTGTAGTTCTGTGCCATATCTCGCATGCATCTGCCTTTTGGCCCTGCACCGAAGGGAATCTCACAAGTCACATTGTTTCCTGTTCTGGGTACGCCTCCATGGCACATTTGTGGTTAAGCTCGGATTGACATGCATGTTCAGCTGGAAACCACAAGTAAACAAAACAGGTTTGCAGGGATGCACTGCGTCTACGGTGAGTGGACCGTAAATTGACAGGAGTGCCCCTATAGCAGCACGTCGCATTTGTCGAGCCGTGTGGCATTGGCATCCCACGTCCCCGTGTTGGCTCCCAATGGAATACACCGACACCAATATATACCCAGCTTTTTTCGTACGACCGATTTCACCTTGCTCCTTGTCTATCCACTATCCGCCGGCTAGTCGCACGGTAGCCTGATTACCGCCGGCCAAACGTGGCTCAGGTCCACATTCAAGAGTGTTTTAGCCTGAAACACCTCACACGGTGCTCTCACCAACAACCCTTCATTGAGATGGAGCACAATAAACAGCTCACTCCTTTGAACGACGGTTCCTGGTGTCGCCAGCTTGCGTCTCTGGAAGGCATACCATTTGATATAATGTATCACGTCGCAGAGTATAGTTCCGTAGAGGATTTGATAGTTCTCAGTACTGTGCGTCGTTCTCTTTGGTCCAGTTCCGTTTTGCTGACATCCTTTCTTTACTCGAATGGAGGTCTCTAAGCCCCTCCGAGACTTGCTGAGTTATCCGGGTATCTGGAAGAAGCTGTACAAGAGAGCCTCATTTCTCCTGCCTTCGGGACCCCACAACTGGCAGTCTACCTCGTATCTTGTCGACGTCCTTTTACGAGCGGAGAAACTTCATTCCGTGTGGCCGTCATCCTCGAGCTGTCCCGAGATTCTCCGAACTCACACTATGAGCTTCGGGTCCGATGCGGCCCTCTCCGTGCTCTTGGGAAGGTGGCTGCTTGTCGCAGAGGGGTCAACGCTTGTCTGCTATGATTCACAGTGTAGTATTGCTTGCATGTCAGCCAAGACATTGTTCGATGACGGCGGCGGTCGTCGTATCCTTCGTGTCTTCAGTGCTGGAAGTGTAAGAGAGGATGGTATCCTGGGATTTGTAGTCCTTCTCCTTGACGATTCGTTGTGCGTGTCTTCGTTGTTGATATCCGGTTACGTGCTGATGGAACACAGTACCATCGCAAAGGTCCTCATGGACCAAGGAGAGCCGTCGAGGCTTCAAACTGTTTTTACCTCCGCACCAATTATGATGGAAGACTGGGCTGACTTGACGCACGTTCGACTGTACCACCGCCTTCTCGTAGTGAATGTTGGCGAATACTCGTCGGACTGGAGATCCTCTGGGCGACTCGTCATAATGGATACTGATACCCTGCGTCAGTACCACATTCCAGCTTCGATTGATGATCCGGTGAACACTTGCGTGACTTTACTATTGATCCTCTCTGATGACGTACACCAGATATTTGATCCAATGCATACCTTCACGTTCTTCTTCGCCACCAAGACGCATCTGGTCAAGGTCATCGAGTTCAGCCATAGGTATATGGTTCGATTCAAGCTGGATTGCTTCCCATTACCAAAGACCCATGACGCACCCGAGAACGAAGTTCTCTATCCTTCGCACCAGAGTCGAGTCACCTATGGCCCGAAGCTGCGCGAATGCGTCGTGATCCATGAGTCACCTATCGATGTTGACACTGGGAAGACGTCGTTTGCCCTATGTGGGTTAAACAATTTCACGGACAGTAGCAAACTGAAGATCATGGAGGTGTGCCTGGAGTCTGATGGACGTGTTTCATTCAAGGGGTACGGATTTTCGACGTATCTCGTGACATCCTTCTGCATGGGGTGGAACAAGCAACGTGGATGCGGTGTAGCTCTGAGGCCGAGCAAACAGCCACTCATATTTGCTCTTGACTACCGCGCGCCAGGTTCCTTCTCGTTCAAGTATTCTGTACTTGATCGTACGTTCCCTGGGAGCGAACTTGTTGCTTTGGATACCTTTGGAGGCACAGTGTTTTTCTCGCGTCGATCGAATCAGGATACGTCTGTCGAGATGGTGGATTTCACTCGCGATGCGCAGAAAGCGGAGGGACTCGCAGTAAGTCTGCGGACAGCTTTGGTCGGGGTTGATCATGGTCTCTGATACCTTTTTCCCACAGCCGAGGGAAGTCTTGGATAGTCAGTTGAGGATACTGTGTGACTGTAGTGAGTGTTATCTGTCGGATTGACGAGTGGTGGATCATAGAGAGTAGCTATGGAAGAGGGTATCGCATGTTGTCAGGTACATCAGAGACTTTGGGTCTTGTTTAGACTGAAAACCGGGTGAGGCCGAACTTCGACTTCAGGCCCAATATACTGCACATATATATGACACGATTATGTTGCTGATTCTTGGCAGCTGTGTGCATGACCCATTGTTGATGTAATGGATGATGATAGCAAGTATAAATCACAATATAAGAGAATTGCTCAGCTTCCTCATAGGAAAATAAATTCCAATGAATCTGAAGGCATAACAGACAACCCAGCAATGAAAGCACATTCTGATCAATTGTTACTCAAAAATTTCTATGGTCTGTGTTTATTGTCATATACATAGAACACTGTTAGATTTCATTTATGGTTATGCTTACTTAATTGATTCATGCTTGTTCCTTTCTGGTACACCTCAGTGAACTCTCTATTCACTGAGGTGAGTTATATGGAATACTCAGTAAGTCACTAAGTAATACTAAGGTAACTAGGGTGCGATGTAACCTTTGCTTATGTAAGCTGTAAGTACCTTATCTAGAATATTTCCAACAAGTTAAATAACCATTTCTTACTACCTTTACTTATCCTACTGTAGATCCAATAGGTAGTTACACTAATTCAATATATAGTGAACTCTCTATTCACTGAAATCCAACAGGTTATGAGCCCTGATCAATAACTGTCTCAGAGAAAATTTTTGAAGCCTGAAATATTTAGTAAAGCTATCAACATTATGCTACAGTCAAGATGTCACATTCATTCAAGCTTGGTGATGAGTTCATGAAGCTGGAAGCTACTAGGAAGAACTGACCTATTTGGAATAGCTGACTTGAATTGTTGCTATTGACAAGGGGTCTACTTGGCCATCTCACAGGAATGTCACCAAAGCCAGTAGATCCTACAACACAAGGTCAGCTGAATGAATATCTGTTATGTGTGGATTGGTTCTCTTCATGTGCCCCCACTCTTTTTTCTCTTTTTCCATCTATGTGTTCCATAACTCCTCTTTCTTTATACTTTCCCTCCAATATATATTGAGGGCAACCTCAGTTATCCATGAATACTCTGATAACTTATTAATGTATTATAGCATTAGCAGCCTTCCCCTTTCTGACTTATCCTTGAGCCACTAGTGACACCTATCCCTTATTCTAACACTTCCCTTTCTTGTTACTTGGTCTGTGTGCAGTTGGTTTACTCTATAAGTAGGGTCCTTGCTTGTACTAGTACTTCAGCTTGTTCTATGCAATCATATGTGCTAGAACTCCTCCTTAGAATGGTGTGCCACTTTGCTACCTTGTCTGAGTACCCTCTACCTTTGATCATTGACCATCTCTTTAGTGGTTCTTCCCTCCAAGTGAAAAGGGACTATTCTAGTGATCAAACTCACTATTACTGATTAGTTGTTTTAGTACATTTGTATTAGATGCCATTGCATTATAACAATACCAACTACAGTAGATAAGAAGTTAGAGGTTGTGACCTACAAGAAATCATTTATAGACTGGCTTGAGAAAGATACCATAGTTAAACAGCAAATTGCTGTTGTTATTCACAACTCTCTTTTCATTTATATGCTTGAAAGATCTATAGCCAAAGAATACTATAAAGTCCTCAGCACTTTATTTGAGCAGCAGTCACTTATTGTTAGTGTTAAGCTGAGATGTCAGCTGTTATGGTGTGATGATATCTAATGCAAACACATCAAAACAACTAATCAGTAATGGCAAATTTGATCCCTAGAATAGTCCCTTTTCACTTGAAGGGAAGAATCACTAAAAAGGATATTCAAAGATTGCAGAGAAGAGGGTACTTAGATTGAGATAGTAAGATGGCACACCATTCTGAGGAGTTCTAGCACATAGATTGTATGGAACAAGCTAAAATACTAATATAGATGAGGGCTCTATTTATAGAAGGTAAACTGGTCATGTACAGATCAAGTAACTAAAGGAGGAATATCAAGTGAAAGGGGAAAAGCATTACCAGTGACCAGAGAATAAATCTAAAAGAGAAAAGTCACTAGTACCATGATATATCACAAAGTTGTCAGTATATTCCTGAATGATGGAAGTTGTCATATCCCACACATCTAAGTCCAACTCCACTCCTCTGTTCCTTCTATGTATGATACCTTCTCCATTCTCCTTATGTCTTCTCTTGTTCTCTTTAGATTATGATCTCAGCTTAGTACTACTTCTGAGCTGGTACCAGCACAGCTCTGGCTTTCCATCTTCTTTCCTCTCTGTCTTACTCATCAGCATAGCTATGGCTTCCACTTTCCTCCTTCTCTATCTTACTTAGGACTTACTCATCAGCAGTAACTCCTTATCAATCCACCTCTACTCTATAGTATATAAAGAGTACTTTAATCATTGTGTACCACAGTTTAAATATCAAATAGATTTAGCTCCTCTTCCAACCTCCACTTGAGTCCTAGACTCTCCTCTGACCTCTCTGCTTGACTTTGTTGCTAGTCAATGTTAAAGTCTTAACTCCATTTTGTAAATCCAGAACTGACTCCAACAAGGGCGCAGTGCTCTGCTCCAAGTCACTGAAGCCAAAGTCCTACTAGCCTTGCCTGACTCTGCATGCAGTCTTGGAGTCAACCCTCAGAGTTGATCCAGTCTTAACAGAAGTAGCTTGTATAGTATATTGAAGAGAAAATAAGAAGCATGGGGAGTCATGAAAGATATGTACTGTTACAGTGCAATGGCACCTAATGCAGATATACTAAAATAACTAGATAGAACAGTAACTTCCTTTGACAATAGGTGGCTCCTCTAAGCAGACCTGAACCTACAGATAGTGGCATAGTCAATGTGGCTTCTGAATGGCAACTCTTCCTAGTTGCATAGATGCTAGCCTTGGCACTCTGGTGTATAGATGACCTAGTGGTGGCACAGATAATGCAACCCTTCCTGTAAATGATCAACAGTGGTGAAAGATGATCACTAGAATAGTCCCTTTTACTGAGAGGGAAGAACTTTGAAGGAGAAGGTTGAGGTGTTAAAGGTAGAGATTACTCAGACAGTGGATAAGGTAATCAGCCATTCTGAGGAGAAGTTTGTTATGGTGCAACCACACCTAACACTGTTATGGTGTGACAGCATCTAATGCAAATATACTAAAACAACTAGACAGAACAGCAACTGTCTCTGATGATAGGTGGCTCCTCTGAGCAGATCTGGACCTGTGGATAGCGACATAGTTAGCATGGCTTCCAGATGGAGACTCTTACTAGTCTTGTAGATGCTAGCCTTGGCACTCCTATGTGTGGATGACCTAGTGGTGGCATATACAACACATGGCCCTTCCTGTGAACACTTAGCAATGGCAAAGTATGATCACAAAAACAGTCCCTTTTACTGAGAGGGAAGAACTCCTAATGAGAATCATCAAGATATCAAAGGTAGAGGATACTCAGACAGTGGATAAGGTGATTGGCCATTCTGAGGAGGAGTTCTAGCACGTAGATTGTGTAGAACAAGCTAAAGTACTAGTACAGGCAAGGACTCTATTTATAGAGTAAACTGGTAGGGCACAGACCATGTTCCAAGAAGGGTAAATACTGGAAAAGGGAAGAGTGTCACCAGTGGAGCAAAGCAATATTCTGAAAGAGAAGTCCACTGGTGTTAAAGTACAGAAGTAAGTCATCGGCATACAATTGGATAGCGGAGACTCCTCCAGTCATATGTTGCAAGAAATACAAGGTGTAAGGAGAACCATGGAAGGCATAGACGGTGAATGAAAGGAAAAGGTGAGGGTATACTAAGGGGACGGTTTGACTTGTAACAAATGCAAACATACTAAAACAACTAGACAGAATGGCAACTGTCTCTGATGATAGGTGGCTCCTCTGAGCAGACCTGGACCCTTGGATAGCAATGTAGTCAATGCAGCTTCTGGATGGAGACTCTTATTTGTCTTGTAGATGCTAGTCTCAGCACTCTTCTGTGCAGACGATCTAGTGGCAGCATATACAACATATGGCCCTTTCTGTAAACACTTAGCAATGGCAAGCTTCAATCACAAGAATAGTCCCTTTTACTAAGAGGGAAGAACTCCTAATGAGATCACTGAGTTATCAGAAGTAAAGGTTACTCAGACAGCAGATAAGGCAATCAACTGTTCTGAGGAGGAGTTCTAGTATGTAGACTTGCATAGAACAAGCTGAGCTACTAATACATGCAAGGACCCTATTTATAGGGTAAACTGGCAGGGCATAGACCATCTCTACAAGAAAGGTAACTACTTGGGAAGAGAAGGGCATCACCAGTGGTTTGAAGTGATATTCAAAAGGGAAAGTCCACTGGTGCTAGAATACAGGAGTAGGTCATTAATATAGGAATAGATAATGGAGGTGTTCCTTAGTGCATATTGAAGTGAATACAGAACAAAAGGTGAGTCATGGAATGCATAGTTTGGAAAAGAGGAAAAAGAGAGGGGGTGTACAAATAGGACACTCTGACATGTAACATTACTCCCATTGCATCCTCAAAGCTCCCCAGCTTTGACTTCAATAACCTCTAGTCTTCAGGGTAGGGGATCCTATAATATTTGTGATCCCAACCTTGTCTGTTGGATCATTGTAATCATCTGCAAAAACATCCCTTGCCATCATAGTAGGAGAGTATTGTATATTCTCCTCAAGAGCAGTGGTCTCCTGGGCATTTCAACAAAAGGGGTGATTGCTAAGTCTCACTGCTAACAGTCAGGGTGCAGGAATGGGTAGGGTTGAGAGGGACCACTACAGGGAGAGCCTAGGAATGGGAGAGAGAAATGGAGGCAATTGGGGTAGAGGCAAACTGTGGCTGCATGTCTAGGGTAAGGGAGTATGCAACAGGGGCAGAAGTAGAAGCTGCAATTCAAGATGTCATGTCCTAGGCAGTGGCATTGCTGACATGCATCCGTGAATTGTCAATCTGCAGTAGTTAAGAGGTATATCCCTTCATTTCTTTGGAGGGAAATCTGATCTTATAACTCAAGGAGGGCAAGTTTGCTCCCTTCTAATGGTGAGGAGGAGGCAGATGGAGTGGCTGGGAGAGATAGCATGGGCAGTTGAGCCTAGTATCTAGCATCTTCCTCAACTGTAGCTACCAAGGTTACCATTCCTAATTGGTCCATAGCAAGAAGAAGGGGGTTATGTACTCTCTGTTTGATGTCATGTACCATTTCAGTGATTAATCAGGTTCCTTTCGACGCATTGATAGTGGGTCGAGCTATGATGAGTGCTAATCTGGATGTTTGAAGGAATGTGGAGTGGAGAAGAGCCAGTGGGGACTCCTCATCTACCAGTGCCTTGAAAGAGAGGGCTAATTGTGAGTCCTATAGGGCTCTCTCCATTTGTAGCAGATCTTCAGTGGATGAAGGGGTGTGCTGTCAAGAGGTGAAGAAGGGACAATTGAAGTCTACATTGGTTAATTGGTGTAGTGGAATGAACAAGTAGGAGAGCTGTCCAAGGTGGACATGAGGAGGGTTGTTTCCAGTATGAATCTATGTGGTTCTTGAGTGGGTCATAATTATATGTGCTGAAGGGTGGAGTGTCAAAAGTAGTAAGATAGAAGGGGAATCAGAATAACTAGGAAAAGGAAATGTAACAGGTGGATGAGAAGGAGGAAGACAATTCATGGCAGAATTAGATTGGCTATTGTATAGTTAGAAGAGGGAGTGGGCATGGGGTTTTAGAGTTGGTTGTTCTATTTATAAGTCTGGAGGAGTTTGGATGCATTATCTGATATAACCCTAAATCAGAGAGCATCTCATTTGAAGATAAGCTTGGGTGTTCGTAGGTCGCGGTGGATGTGAATGGAGTAATGGGCTTGTAAGGTGTCTTTGTTATCCCTTGCTAAGGCTAGCTAGTAGAGGGGAGAACACCAAGAGAACAAGCTGAGGACTTCAGCATTGCTCCCTGGCCTTTATATACTATTCTAATGTATAGCCACCTGGGCACAGACCAGCTACCCTAATATGGTAGATCTCCTACTATGGTCAAACCCTTAACCCTTATCTATGCCTCATGGC
>JBBPUK010000550.1:0-13313 GCA_038094635.1 Tylopilus cervinicoccineus
AAGCCTTACAGCATCCACGTCCATAGCATTCGGATCTTGGCGGATGAAAGAAGAGGCACTTGTTCCTCCTCTACGGAGGTTCTGGATTGATCGGAGTCTCTCTTTCTGGGCATGGAATTTACTGGCCGTCTGGACCCATCCACTGAGCGTATCTGGTACTTTTTCCATAGAGAGAATCATCTGGGTGAGGTCTTTGTCCAATCCTCTTGCGAACTCATCGATAAGGACTAGGGAAGCGTCTCCTAGGGCTGTCTTCGCTGCTTCCAACTGGAAATCTGCAATATATCTGGAAAATCCTTGATCATCTCGGGTGTTCTGCCAAAGCTTGGCAACTGTGTATCGCGCTTTCTGTTTCAAATCTAAGGGGAGGAAGGTCTTGATAAAGTCGTCCGAGACTTCCTTAAACGTTCTTGGTACCGTTGGTGTATCATTCATCGTCCTATACCAGGCTTCTGCGAAATGGGCACCTTGCCCTTTACTCATCTTGTTGAGTAACAGCATAATCTTTGCCGCCTCTGTCGTATAGACTGGCGCATTAATCTCCAAGTAGGCCTTTATAGCAAGTAACCATCTGTTAGCGTCTTCTGCATCTCCGGAGAAATCATCGGGCAACCCGCCCTTTAGTTCTGTAGGCATCTCAGTCTCGTTTGGGGTCCTAGGTACGATAGAAGGTCGGCCCAGGGGTGTTAATCCTCAGGGAGGCGGGGTAATCCTTGGGTGAGCGGCGACCGGTGGTAAATAGGTGGGGTTGGAGAGTGTAGCAGGTATGGGGGTTGGAGCGGTAATAGGTGGAGCTCGGGTAAGAGGTGGTCGTAGAGGAGTAGGATTCCGCGGTACTGGTCTGGGCACTTGAGCGGTATCTGAATCTGAGTCAGAGTGCTCGGGTGGAGATCTATAGGACCTGGACAGGGTGGAAGCGGTTTGGGTCCCTACTGCTGAAAAGCAGGGGATGACTGGACAAGCTTGTTCTTTTGTTATGGTGCGACAGCACCTAACGCAAACACTCTAGAACAACTAATCAGAACAACTAGTCCCGATTGTGTAGTCGGTAATCTGATAAAACAATCCCTGGTCAGTTACTATGAGGGAAGAACTCGAGAATAGTCCCTTTGTCTGAGAGGGAAGAACTCCTAATGAGAAGCGTCATGGGGTAAAAGATCCTATCCACTCAGTGGGCTACCTAGCCGTTCTGAGGAGCAGTCCTAGCGTGTAGATTGCGTAGAACAAGCTAAAGTACTAGTACAAGCAAGGACCCTATTTATAGGGTAAACCGGCCGAGCACGGACCAGGTAACAAGATAGGTAATCGTATGGATAAGGGAGGAGTATCACCAGTGAGTCGAGAATATATCCGGAAGAGGAAAGTCACTGGTGCTAGAATACACGATAAAGTCATCAACGTATGAGCGGACAATAGAGGTTCTCCGCATCGCATGTTGTAAGGAAAACAGAAGGTAGGGTGAATCATGGAACGCATAGTTGATGACGGAGGAAAAGAAGTGTGGGCGTACAAAGAGAATTGGTTGACACGTAACAGAAGTTTCCTTGGATTGGCAAACTTCTATTGCAGGTTCATATCCGATTATAGTAAAGTGGCCAGACCACTCCACAACCTGATGAAGAAAGATAAGGCCTTCCAATGGGACAACGCCTGCCAGCAGGCCTTCGAAACTCTGAAATTGGCCTTCACCACAGCACCAATTCTCACCTATTCCGACATTGACTGTCAATTCCGCGTAGAAAGTGATTCCTCGGATTATGCCACCGGGGCTGTTTTATCTATAGAAAAGGAAGGGAAATGGCACCCAGTTGCCTATTCCAGTCATTCCATGACCCCAGAAGAACGCAATTACCCCATTGCAGATAAAGAGATGCTAGGCATCATACAAGCACTAGAGCAATGGTGGCATTACCTTGAAGGTGCCAAGAAGCCATTTGAGGTCTGGAACGACCACAATAATTTAAGGTTCTTCATGACACACCAAGATCTTAATTGCCGGCAAGCCTGGTGGGCGCAATATTTAACCCGATTCAATATGATCTGGCACTATAAGCCAGGAGCTTCCATGGCTAAAGCCGACGCTTTAAGCCGATGGCCGGATCATGCTGAAGGTATCGAAGATGACAACAAAGGAATCGTTGTTATCTCCCTAGACAAGATTAGAGCAATCCCCTCAGAGGGCACGCTCTCGATTACAGATGAAGGGGTACAGCTTTGTCATAAAATATTTCTGGAAATGTGCAAGATGCGTGAACGGGACATAAGGGAGCTAGAAAGGAAGTGGGGAATCCAGGAGGAGCAAAATGGCTGCCTCAGTGACTGCCACAATTGGCTCTATGTTCCGGAATCACTACCGCTTCGAATGGAAGTCATTCATAAGCATCACGACTCACCCTTGATGGGACATCCAGGCCAAGAAAAAACGCTTGAAGCGATTCAACGTAATTATTGGTGGCCAGGTTTAGCCACTATGGTTAAAGATTACGTCGCTCGATGTGACACATATCAACAGTTCAAGGGAACAGGTGCCACACCAGCTGGCAGGCTCATTCCTTTACCGGTTCCATCCGGTCCATGGGAAGATATCACCGCAGACTTCATTACTGACCTTCCCCTCTCTCACGGATTCGACGCCATCTTGACAGTGGTAGACCAGTTCAGCAAGGAAGTTGAGCTGATCCCGTGCACCAAGACATGCAGTGCTTTAGACACTGCCAAGTTATTTATGTCCAATGTATGGAAGCATCATGGCCTTCCAAAGTCGATCACATCAGACTGTGGTCCCCAATTCGCATCACAGGTGATGCAAGTAATAAATAAACAACTCGGCATTGAGACGCATCTCTCGACCGCCTTCCACCTGCAAACGGACAGGCAATCAGAAGTGCTCAATCGAGAGGTCGGGAAGTTTTTGAGAATGTATTGCTTTGACCGCCAAGAAGAATGGTCGGACTGGCTTCCGATCGCACAGTACTGCATCAATTCTAGGGTATCGTCTGCAACAAGATGGACTCCTTTCTCTCTCACCCACACTTATCTGATGCGTTGGGGTACCAAAGCCGTAGCTGGAAGTAGTACGACCCCTGCAGCAGATGAGTTCTCCGCAACCCTAGAAGAAGTGCACCACAATCTCCTGCAAGCTCAGGAGAAGATGAAGACACAGGTGGATAAGCATCATTCTGATGCCCCTATTTATGAAGTCGGCCAGCTAGTCTGGCTCTCCACAGAGAACTTGAGGCTCACAAGAGCTTCAAAGAAGTTGACCGAGCATTGGCTAGGCCCATACAAGATCACAGGTCTAGCAGGTCCAAATGCAGTTACTTTACTATTGCCGAAGACGCTACGGATCCATCCGACAGTCAATGTTTCCAGGGTGAAACCCTATAAGGAAAGACTCGAGGGGCAAGTCCCTTGATGCCCTGGCCCAGTTGTTATTACCGAGGACAGAGACTTCGAATGGGAAGTAGATTATTTGGTGGCTAGCTGCCAGAATGGAACACGCTTGGAATATTTAGTCCACTGGAGGGGTTTTGGGGACGAGGATAGGACTTGGGAGCCAGCCAAGAACCTTGGTAATGCGAAGCAGGCACTAACGGCATTCCACTGTGCCCACCCCTCCGCCCCACACCGCTTGGCGATCGACCCGCTGGACTTTCTCCAATTATTTAACAGATTGGACTTTCTCACCGACCCCCCCAAGCGGGGCCTGCCTTTCAACGTCCTGGATACGACCGGTGCTCCGTGAGCGCTTGGTTTGTCTGGGAATCCAAACCTTGGAAGGGGGGTAGTGTTACAGTCGGCACACGGACATCTACGAATATGGTCTATTTTATTTTTCTTTCAAGTGCTCGGACACTCTCATTTCTTTTGCTTTCGCAGCCCACATGATCAGTCACGTGACGTCACCAAGAGCGCTAGGTATTAAAGAGTCCAAAGACCACCTAGCCAGCGCCTCAGGTATCGAAGTGTTCCTAGTGGACCACCTGACGCCCTTGATAGAAGGTTCTGGAACCCTTCAAAGCGCTACCAAGGCACGGGAACTAGTTTCCCTTTGGGCCTTCAGATAAGTTCCACTTCTACCGTGCATAGCCCGGCACACCTTTTTCATTTCCGCTCCTTCTATTTAATCTCCGCTGCTTCTCTTCCATTTGATTGATGGAAGCTGACACCACACAGGAGGTGGCAATTAATCTCCACTGTGGCAGCACAGGATTGCTGATCACTGTTGCCATGAGGCATTGATAAGGGCACAGGGTTTGACCAAATGGAGATATCTACTATACTTAGCTACCTGGTCCGTGCACATGTGGCTGTATGGTTGAGTAGTATATAAAGTCCAGGGAGCAGCACTGGTAACCCCAGCTTGTTCTCTTGGTGTACTCCCCCTCTACTAGCTAGCCTTAGCAAGGGAATAAGAGCACCTCTACAAGCCCATTTCATCCTTACTCACACACCTCATGCGACCTACAAACCAAGACTTCCTCTCAAGTACACCCTTCTGGTTTAGGGGTTCATATCAAATACAATAAAGAGTGAGTCATGGAAAGCATAGGTGATTGAAGAGGAGAAAAGATGTGGGCATACAAAGAGGACATCTTGACATGTAATATTACCCCCCTTATATCTTCAAAGCTCCCCAGCTTTGATTTCAATAACCTCTAGTCTCCAGGGTAGGGGATCCTGTAATATTTGCAATCCCAACCTTATCCATTGGATTATTGTAATTATCTGTAAAAATCTCCCTTGCTGTCATAGTTGAAGAGTATTGTATACCCTCCTTTGTAGTAGTGGTCTCCTGGGCATTATGACAAAAATGATGGTTAGAGATCCATTCCACCAAGGGTCTAGGTGCAGGGATTGGTAAGGGCTGAGAGGGGGTGGTGTGAGGACATCCTAGAAAGGAGAGTGAGGAATAGAGATGATCTATGTGAGAACAGGCTGCAGCTGCATGTCCAGGGCATGAAAGGACATAATGCAGGCAGAAGTAGAAGATGCAATCAAGAATAAAATGTCCTAGATAGTGACATTACTGGCAGGCATCTATGAATTGCCTATCTGCTGTGGCAAGAGGGTATACTCCTTCATTCTGTCACAATGAGATTTGATCCCAGAGTTCCAAAAGGGTGAGTTCTCCTGCTTCTAGAGAGGAAGAGGATGCAGAAGGAGGTGAGGGCAAAGATAGTGGGGATGATTAAGCCTAGTAACAGGCATCCTCTTTGATCAAGGCTACTAAAGCCACAAGACCTAACTGGTCCATAGCAAGGAGGAGGGGGTTGTGAGCATGCTGTTCTATATCCCTCACCATTTCTGTAATTAGACAAGTCCCTTTGGAAGCATCAGCAGTAGGATGAACAGCTATGAGAGCCAGTCTGGACATCTGTAAAAAGGCAGAGCAAAGGAGAGCAAGGGGAGATTCTTTGTCAATCATGATTTGAAGGAAAGCACTAGGCATGAATTTTATAAGGCTCTCTCCATGTGAGGGAGGTTTTCTGTGGAAGAGAGGATATGTTGCTGAGAGGAAAAGAATGGACAGTTCATGTCTGCATCTGTTAACTAATGGAGAGGGATAGATGAGTGTGAAAGCTAGCCTAGATAGATGCATGGGGATTGTTAGCCAGTGGAGATATGAGCTGTTCTTGAGCAGATTATGATTATATGTGTTGGAGGGTGGAGGCTTGAAAGTAATGAGATAAAAGAGGAACTACAGTGACTAAGAAAATAAAGTGAAGCAAATGTATAAGAAGGAGAAAGATGATATGAGGAGGAATCAAGTCAGAAAGGATATATTTAGGTGGAGTAGAGGGCATGGAGTCTCAGAGATGATGGGTATGTTTATAGGCAAAGAGGGCAGTGGAAGCATTCTAAATTTTGTTCAGGTTTCCAGGTACATTCAGAGCCTGGATAACCCTTCCTATTATAACCCCTAGAATAACCCAAGTCAACACCAATGAGGATAAGGGAAGACACATATAGGAGCCTTGTAGTGTGCTGAGTGAGGACATCTTGAACTCAGACATCACCACTAGAGGGACTAAGCCCTATGCTTTAATGGGGGGAAAACTCAAGAGAACAGACTGAGGTTGCCCTCAGCTGCCCTAGCCCTTATATACCTTGGCATATATATATCACATGATCTAGGTAACTAATCTAGCTACTGGTACCCTGTACCCTGTCATCATGTGTATTGCCCCCCTTTATAACAGATCTTACCCAAGCTGTGCACTACCCACAATGATGTGTCTTATGCCCAAGCCTCATGGATTAGGCATGCACACAGTGCCCAAGACCCTCATCTCCATATAATCTGAGGCCCAGATCCCATCTTGTGCTGACCTCCGGTGGGATCCATAGTGGCCTATTCATGAACCTTTGCAGTTATGCCCTTGTGGCTGTAACACTTCCAGGTTACCAAGTACTGCCTTCATGATGGTGGACCCCTGTGGCATAAGATCCAATCAATTTCATACTCTTCTTTATCTTCAATCAGATCAGATGGTGGGTGTTACGGATGCGAGTCCGTAACTGCAAAGGTTATGACGGCCGCAATGGGTCCTCAGCCGGCTAACGTGTACTGGTATCAAGATTGGGGATCTGGGCTACGGATCACATGGAGATGAGGGTCTTGGGCATTTGTGCATGCCTGATCCATGAGGCCATGGGCGCAGGGCGCATCATTGTGGTAAGAAGCCACAGCCATCGGCTAAGATCCGTTATGAAGAGGGGTATGGCATGACGACAAGGGTCAAGGGTATCTGGTTACTATACTAGTAGCCTAGGTCATGTGATGTATATATGCCAAGGTATATAAGGCCAGACGGGCTAAGGGCAACCTTAGTCTGTTCTCTTGGGGTTTCCCCCCTAGCAGAGCATTGGGCTCTTACGCCCTCTTAGCAGCGTCTCATGGGCTAAAGCCGTCCCCGGCCCATCACCTGCGAGGCTCCTATGTGTGTCTTCGCCATGCAAGTCCACTGGCGTTGTTCGGGTTGTAACAGTGGGTAGAGGTAATTAGAACCATGCTTCACAGTTTCTTGGTATGTAAAGAGGAGGGAGGCATGAAAGACATTGTGTATCTTCCAGGTAGGTGGTAGTTTAAGTCAATATATAAGAGGGGAAACAACTTTAAGGACCTTGAATGGTCCTTCACATTTGGGGGCTAATTTTTGGGGAAGATTGGGATGAGATAAATTTTAGGCTTTTAGCCATATCATATCTTCAATCTTCCAGGGGTGGAAGTAGGTGGTGATTCATTCTTTCATGAGATGTTGTGTTTTCTCATGGGCAGCCAGGACTTCCCATCATGTAAAGTCAATGTTATCTAGTCATATCTGTAGAGTGGGGAGGAAAGTAGTTTCTAAAGGGGGATAGATGCATAGTTCATATCCAAAAAGAAGAAAAAAAGGGGTTTTGTTTGTGGAGGAATGTACAAAGGAGTTATAATGGAACTCCACCATTTTAAGGAGGTTGATCCATCATTATGGGAGGCCATTGCAGAAGAGGTGGAGGTAGGTTTCTAATTCTTGGTTGACCCTCTTGGTTTCCCCATTAGTCTCAGAATAATAGACTATGGAGAGGGCAACATTATATTGCAACAATCAGCCAAGTTTTTTGGCAAACACAGAGGCAAATTGTGGACCTCAATCTGAGATGAGTTTATTATGGAGGTCAACCCTGGGGAAGATATGTTTGAAAAATAATTGTTCTACCACTTCAGTGGAGATGTTAGAGAAACAAGAAGTGTAGATTACCCCCTTTGTAAGCCCATGGTTAACCACAACCATTACTGAATCAAATCCCTTTGCAGGGGAAAGTCCCATGATGAGGTCAATAGATAGTGTGGGAAAGGGCTAGAGGGAAGTAGGCACAATTGGATGTGTATTGACTTTGTTGGTCTGATAGTGAGCACATCTGGAGACAAATCTTTGAAAAAAAGAAAGAGGTCCCAGCCACAAAAAGTTCCTCTGAATAAAGTTCTATGTGTGGTGTATACCCCCATATCCTCCCACAAAAGACTCATAGAGGGCAGTGACAAGGAATTGGCAATTGGTAGGGGAATATAAAGATGTCCTTTAAAATAGAGTTTGCTCTAATCAAAACTCCAGTCTGTGGGAGAAGATTGATGGAAATGGGTGGGATCTCCATTGAGTTGTTAGAGGGCAGAAAGAACTATTGGGTCATTAGCAGAGGAGATAGTAATTTTATCTAGAAGTGTAATGTTGATAGCATTGAGAAATAGGTTGCCTGATAGTAGTTGTAGCTTGATGTTATCATCAGCCATATCTATAATATGGTTGCAAGAGAGAGCATTGGCTGGAGTGAGGTTGAATGCAGGGGAATACTGAAAGAATAAGTTGAAATCCTGCAGAAAGACTTGCCACCTGGTGTTATAGTCACCATGTCACACCAGCACTTGTGCCACTAAGGGGTCTTTTCTTTTCTTTTCTTGAGTGCTCAGACACTCTCATTTTCTTTTGCTTTTGCAGCCCATGTGACCAGTCATGCGATGTCACCAAGAGTGCTAGGTATTAAAGAGTTCAAAGATCACCTAGCCAGTATCTTAGGTATTGAAGTACTCCTCATAGGTCACCTGATGTCCTTGGTAGAAGGTTCTGGAACTTTTAGAGTGCTGCTTAGGCATGGGAACTAGTTTCCTGATTGAGCTTTCAGTTAAGTTCCACTTCTCATACATATAGCCCAGTGCATCTTTTTCATCTCTATCTCTTCTATTTAATTACTGCTCATCTGGATCTTCCTAGACTTCTCTTCTTTGATAAAAGATGCCACATAGAAGATGGCAGTTAATCTCCACTGTGGCAGCATAGGATTGCTGATCACCATCACCATGAAGCATAGATAAGGGCAAAGAGTTTGACCATATGCAGACAATTATCATACTTAGCTACCTGGTCTGTATACATGTGGCTATACAGTTGAGTAGTATATAAGGACCTGTTACAGCCACAAGGGCATAACTGCAAAGGTTCATGAACAGCCACAATGGATCCTGCTGGAGATCAGTGCAAGATGGGATCTGGGCCCTGGATCACATGGAAAGGAGGGTCTTGGGCATTGAATGCATGCCTGATCCATTAGGCTGGGCATAAGGTGCATTACTGTGGGTAGTGCATAGCATAGCTAAGGTCTGATTATGAAGGGGGGCAGTACATGATGATAAGGGCAAAGGGTTCCCAGTAGCTAGATTAGTTACCTAGGTCATGTGATATATATATGCCAAGGTATATAAGGCCAGGACAACTAAGGGCAATCTTAGTCTATTCTTCTGTGGGTTTCTCCTATAGTAGAGTATAGGGCTTAGGCCCTCTAGTATGGTCTCTCTGGGTTAAGATGTCCTTGCTCAGACACCTACAAGGCTCAATTACATGTCTTCCCTAGGCCAGTTTCTTGGGTTGTTTTGATGGTTGTAATAGAATCAGAGAGTAATGCTGGTAGCTCCAGCTTATTCTCTTGGTGTTTCCCCCTCTACCTGCTAGCCAAGCAAGGGATTAAAAGCACCTTTACAAGTTTCTTACTACTCACTCTATACACTTTGTGCAACCTATGAACACAAGTCTTCTTTAAGTGAGCCTCTCTGGTTTAGGGGTTCATATCACCTGGTATGTCAATAGGATAACTTTCTTGGTTGTTTGAAATAGGTGAGATTCTGATGGTCAGTGATAATAGTAATAGGATAACTTGTTCCCAACAGATACTGGTGCCATTTTTCTAAAGCATAGATGACAGCAAGTAGTTCCTGGTCATAGATGTTATAGTTTTGCTTGGCATCTCCTAAAGTCTTCAAGAGGTAGGCACAGGGGTGTAAATCTCCATTGGTATCTTTCTGCATTAGAACTGCTCCAACAGCAATTAGAGAGGCATCTGTCATGAGGAAGAAGGGTTGAGAGACATTGGACATGGCAAGTACTGGGGCAGACATGAAAATGTGTTGTAGATATTGGAAAGCCTCCTCACAGTTAGGGGACCAGTTTCAAAGGATATTCTTTTTGATAAGATCCAGTAGGGAACATACTATTTTAGAGAAGCTTAGGATAAACTTGCAATAGAAATTAAAGAACCCTATAAAGCTCTATATTGCCTTGACATTGGTGGGTGTCTTTCAATTTTCTATGGCCACAAGTTTGGCCTTGTCCATGGTGATTTTATCTTGACTGACTATCATTCCCAAGTATTCTACCTCCTGCATGTTGAAGGAGCACTTAGTCAATTTAAGGTATAGTTTCTGTTCTGCAAGTCATTGAAGCACCAGTTTGATGCAAGTGTGATATAGGTTGAGCATAGGGGAATGAATGAGGATATCATCCATGTGGATTACTACCCATCCTTCCATGATATAGTCTCTAAATATGTGGTTCATGAATGCCTGAAAGGTAGCTGGAGAATTCCTAAGACCAAAAGACATGATGGTCAGTTGGAAGAGGTTAAAGGGGTAATGAAGACAGCCTTCCACTAGTCTTCTAATTTGATATGAATGTTGTTATACCCCCATTGTACATTGAACTTGGTAAAGTATCAAGATCCCTTGAGATGGCCTAGTAAGTCAGAGACAAGGGGAAGTGGGTAGATATTCCCTATCATATATTGATTCAAATATCAATAGTCCTGGCAAGGTCATAAGGATCCATCCTTCTTTGGAATGAAGAAGGGAGCTGCCTAAGGGGATTTTGATAGCATGATTTTGCCAGAAGTGAGATATTCATCTACAAATTTCCTACATGCCTCAATTTCCTTAGGGTTTAGGGGGTACACCTTGGCCACTTTGGGGGTGAATCCTTCTTTCAAGTCTATTCTGTGATCAAACAGTCACATGGGAGGAAGCTCCCCTTTGGGAGGTTCTTGAAATATTGAGACAAATTGTTAAAATTCTGGTGATAGGGTTACTTCTTTCTTGGAAGCAGCTTAGGTGATCTCTGATGCTATTATGGTTTTATTAATATAAATGGAGGGGTGATATCTTTTTAGATGTTTTCATTCCAGCAAGGCACTCTGGTCAGTTCTTAGATAGCAAAGTATATATCTCTGGGGGAGTAGGTCATCCTTGGTTATTGTTGGTGTTGGAGGGATGAACTGGAGTATTCCAGTTTTCCAGTTGATGGTGGGGTTTACTTTCTTCAGCCATGGTAATCCTAGAATAAGTTCTTCTTTTCTGCATCCTATCACAAGAAAATCTTCTTTCATTTGCCAATCTCCTATTTTAATGGGAAGGTAGGTTATAAGTTGGACTATTTTAGAGCTGTTGATATTTCCATTGACATTTTGTATGATCATCTTCTTCTTGAAATGGGTGGTGGGTAGTTTGTTCCATAATACTAATTTTAGATAGATGAAGTTCCTTGTGGCTCTGCAATCCACTAGAGCTAGAGTTTTGATGATTTCTTTGAACTAAATGGTCAAAGGGATATGCATGTATTGAGCCTTTGTATCAGTTACTAGTACAGTCACAATTTGGTAAGGAAGGGGAGATGTCAAGGCATTCTTCCATTTCAAAAACCCTCAAGGTTCATGGCTTTAACCTCAGTGATCTCCCCTTCAATCTGAGAATCTTCTTTGTCAAACACATTTTTGAGGACTTTCAGCACTTCCTTCTAAAAGTTGTCCTTGGTGTTAAGGGCATTCAAATACTTGATAAGTAAGGTTTGGGATGGGGTTCCCTCAGTAGTTTCTGTCATTCTGATCACTGCAGGACAGAATGGGTTTTTGGATGCACAGAGCACAGTGGGGGTAAAGGCTGTTCCTGTTTCTAAGCATTGATGGTTGTTATGTGCCAACCTATGGAAGGGGTGATGGATGCTCAACAGTATCATCATGGAACACTTTTTCCTTTTTACTTATTTTACCTTCTCCAGAATGAATCTTGGTCTCTTCCTAGTCTCGCATCTTCTAGCAACAGAACACACTACCCAGCTAGACTTTCCTTTATCAAGAGAACTGTCTCCTAGTTCCCGTTCTTCTGCTTTATTTGTGGATAAGGAACCTGCAGTCACATCTCCATGACCTATGGAGATATCCAGTCACCAGAGTTATATTCAGATGCTGGTTCCTATACCACAGCACCAGTGGACCTTCCTTTTTCTTATATATCTTCAGCCCACTAGTGATATAACTTCTCTTATTAGTAATTCCTTTCTCAATAACCTGGTCTGTGCTCTACCAGTACACCCTATAAATAGGGTCCCTGCATGTACCAGTACTTTAGCTTGTTCTACACAATCTACATGCTAGAACTCCTTCTTAGAATGGCCAGTTGCCTTTACCACCTTCTGAGTATCTGTCTCTTTGTTATTTGACTATCTCCTTAGGAGTTCTTCCCTCTCAGTAAAAGGGACTATTCTCACAATCATACTTCACCATTGTTAACTGTTTATAGAAAGGGCTGCATCATCAATGCTGCCACTAGATTGTCCACACACAGTTGTGCTGAAGCCAGCATCTATGCAACTAGAAAGAGTTGCCATCTGGAAGCTGTGCTGACTACATTGCTATTCGAGGGTTCAGGTCTGCTCAGAGGAGCCATCTATCATCAGAGACAGTTACCATTCTGTCTAGTTGTTTTAGTACATTTGCATTAGGTACTGTCACACCATAACAAAGGAACAAGCTCATCAAGTCATCCCCTGCTCTTTAGCAGAAGGGACCCAAACCATTATCCACCCTGTCCAGAACTTTCAGATCTCCCCTGGAACCCTCTGATTTGGAGTCAGACCCCCTGGTTTCAAGAACTATCCATCATTCTCCACAACCTCAGTGATCTCCTCTTACTCATACTTCTCCTGTTTTTGCTCCCACTCCCACTCTTGCAGCTCTCTCTAATTCAACATCCATACCACCAGTCCCTGCACATCCAAGAATCACTCCACCACCTTGAGGATTAACACCACCAGGACAACCTTCTATTCTACCCTGAACACCAAACAAAGAAGATATGCCAACTGAACTCAAGGGCAGGTTGCCTGATGATTTCTCTAGAGAAGCAGATGATGCCAATTGCTGGCTTCTAACCATTAAAGCTCATTTAGAAATCAATGTGCCAGTTTACAGTGAGCAACAAAACCGTTCCAATAACTAACCTTGACACAGTGTGCGAAGTGCACTGCAAACACTCGTGGGAATTTCGCCAAGCTTTGGTGTGACCAAACAAAGTACAAACTCTTGGCTACCAATTCGCCCTTGGATCATGTGATTTGGCTCAGAGGCTGTGGAGTTATGGCCATTTTAAGTCACCCATGTCATTGAAACAGTTTTGTTGCCACCATATTGAAATGTGGAACTCATATGTTCCAGTGGGATATTACATCAGCATT